>JAXLNO010002157.1:66864-92835 GCA_038087875.1 Malacoraja senta | reverse complement strand
AAAAACCTTTTTTCTCACCTCAGTCTTAAATGACCGCCCCTTTATTCCAAGACTGGGCCCCTGGTTCTGGACTCGCCCAACATTTGGAACATTTTCCTGCATCTAGCTTGTCCAGTCCTTTTATAACTTCATATGTTTCTATAAGAGCCCCCTCAGCCTTCTAAACTCCAGTGAATACAAGCCTAGTCTTTTCAATCTTTCCTCATATGACAGTCCCTCCATCCCAGAGATCAATCTCGTGAACCTACGCTGCACTGCCTCAATCACAAAGATGTCCTTTCTCAAATTAGGAGACCAAAACTGTACACAATATTCCAGATGTGGTCTCACCAGAGCCCTATACAACTGCAGAAGAACCTGTTTATTCCTATACTGAAATTCTCTTGTTTTGAAGGCCAACATTCCATTAGCTTTCTTCACTGCCTGCTGTACCTGCACGTCAACTTTCAGTGACCGTGTACAAGGACGCCCAGGTCTCGCTGCACCTCCCCCATACCTAACCTAACCCCATTGAGATAATAATCTTCCCCCTTGTTTTTGCCGCCAAAGTGGATAACCTCACATTTATCTATATTATACTGCATCTGCCACGTATCCGCCCACTCAATCTACCTGTCCAGGTCCACCCTACAACCTCCTAACATCCTCTTCACATTTCACACTGCCACCCAGCTTTGTGTCATCCGCCAACTTGCTATGTGTTGCTCCTAATTCCCTCTTCCAAATCATTAATATATGTGGTAAACAGTTTGCGGCCCCAACACCGAGCCTTGCGGCACTCCACAAAACGGTGGAACTTTTCAACACGTCACCAGCAGCCCAGAGTACACACATTCCAATGGACTTGCCGAGCGTGTTGTTCGGAGCGCTAAACAACTCATTGAGTGCTCCCAGCTAGCAAAATCCGACGACTACCTGGACCTACTCAACCTGCGGAACATTTTCAAGGGACAGCGTTCTCAGCTCCCCCGCCCAGCGGCTATGTCTCGCCAGACGCCTCCACCACTACCTGACTCCCAGCAACAGCTGCAGCCGCAGGACCGCTCTCCCACCATGATACAAAAGCGACTGCAGTTTAAACGCGACACGCAAAAAGCAGTTTTATGACAAGACCAGCAAGCCGTATAAACCACTATTACAAGGACAAGTGGCACGCCCTACAAACTGACAAAGGACATACCAAACTAGGGCACATTCATGGCCCCTCAAAGGAACCACGCTCCTACCTGGTCGAAGTGGATGGTGTCCTCTACAGACGCAACCGTCAACACCTCCTTCTGGTGAAGGAACCTCGTCCAGCGCCTGCTGGTCCTGATGCCCCCCCCCCCACCCCACCCCGCCATTCGTGTTTACACCACCTGTTGCAGCCGTCCCATCACCTGTTGCGACTAAGACCACACACTCCCCGCGTCGGTCTGCCCTGCATCTCCTGTTGTAACCGGTGCCCCAACCTCCCCTCGTCGGTCTACCCCCGGTTCCCCCGTGGCGGCTTATCCCCACAAGCCCATCGTGTCACCAGCGGCATTACCAACCCCAGTCCCATCTTTTCGGAAAGAAAGGGGGATGCGGCGGCTCCTACCGCACGAGGACCGGGCGGGTTCGTAGGCACACACTAGACACGGCGATTTTGTTTAACCTTACGATATTCCCTCAGCTTATTGTTTAAAGTGCCTTAGTTGCTTTTCAGTGCTAAAAACCTGTGCGGACCAACTGGCTGGAGTTTTCACGGACATTTTCAACCTCTCACTTCTGAGGTCTGATGTTCCCACCTTCTTTAAAAGGGCATCAATAATACTGGTGGCCAAGAAGAGCAAGGTGACGTGCCTCGATGACTATCGACCAGTGGCATTAACGTCTGTGGTGATGAAGTGCTTTCAGAGGTTGATAATGGCACATATCAACTCCTACCTCGACAAGAATCTCGACCCACTGCAGTCGCTTACCGCCACAACAGATCAACGGTGGATGCGATCTCAATGGTTCTCCACTCCGCTCTGGACCACTTGGACAACAGAAACTCATATGTCAGGCTGTTATTCATTGATGTTCAGGCGTTTAACACCATCATCCCTCCAAGCTGGTTACCAATCTCTCAGATCTGCAATTGGATCCTCAACTTCCTCATCCACAGACCAGTCTGTCCGTATTGGTGGAAATGTGTCATCCTCAATAACCATCAGCACGGAAGCACCTCAAGGCTGTGTGCTGGTTGCATCGTGGCTTGTTCGGCAACTTGCGCGTCCAGGAGCGGAAAGAATGCAGAAAGTTGTGACCACTTTCCCAGTCCATCATCGGCTCGTGACCTCCCGACCATCGAAGGATCTATCGAGTCACTGCCTCAAAAAGGCTGCCAACATCATCAAGGACCCACACCACCCCTGGCCAAACACTCAGCCTGAAATCTGGTACATCCAGGTTCAGGAACAGCTACGTCCCACAGCCATCAGACTATTAGACTCGCCATCAAACAAGCTCTGAACTATAACAGCTTATTGCTCTTTATCTGTTCTGTATTTATGCTTACAATACTCTGTTGTGCTGCGGCAATCAATAATTTCATTGTTCATTGGGGGGGAGAGGGGGGCGGGCGGAGAGAGGAAGGGAAGAGGAGAGAGAGAGAGAGAGAGAGAGAGAGAGAGTAAGAGAGAGAGAGAGATGGAGAGAAGAGAGAGAGAGAGAGAGAGAGAGAGAGAGAGAGAGATGAGAGAGAGAGAGAGAGAGAGAGAGAGGAGAGAGAGAGAGGGGGGGGGAGGGGAGGGAGGAGATCATTCCTTTCTCCCTCTCTCTCCCTCCTTCTCTACTCCTCTCACCCAAGTTAAAATCCAAAACCAGTTTCTGTAACCGACTCTCGCGCCTCCCGTCCTTTACGCGGCCAATCAGACGCTGTCTCCAAGGAGACTCGCGTCCAATCACGTAATGCGGTCACTCTGCGTCCAAGCAGCCGCTGTCGTCAAGGGGATTGCGTCCGATCACCGACCCCTTAAAATCCGCGCCGGTGTAATTTCCGGCCAATCACTCGCCTGTCTCCAAGGGCATCGCGTCCAATCACCAATCAGATTCCCTTCAAATTCCCTGTCCAAATCGACAAATCTGTCTACTTCCAGGAGCAGAGAGGAATTACGACGGGAAAATTAGGCTTGACTAATCTACTGGAATTTTTTGAAGATGTAACTCGAAAATTGGACAAGGAGAGCCAGTGGATGTAGTGTACCTGACCTTTCAGAAAGCATTTGAAAAGGTCCCACATAGGCGATTAGTGGGCAAAATTAGGGCACATGGTATTGGGGTTGAGTGCTGACATGGATAGAGAAGTGGTTGGCAGACAGGAAACAAAGAGTAGGGATTAACGGGTCCCTTTCAGAATGGCAGGCAATGACTAGTGGGGTACTGCAAGGCTCGGTGCTGGGACATTACAATATTTACAATATACATCAATGATTTTGATGAAGGGATTCAAAGTAATATTAGCAAATTTGCAGATTACACAAAGCTGGGTGGCAGTGTGAACTGAGGATGCTATGAGAATGCAGGGTGACTTGGACAGGTTGGGGGACGTGGGCAGATGCATGGCAGATGAAGTTTAATGCGGATAAATGTGAGGTTATCCACTTCGGTAGCAAAAACAGGAAGGCAGATTACTATCTAAATGGCGTCAAGTTGGGAAAAGGGGAAGTACAACGTGATCTGGGGATCCTTGTACATCAGTCTATGAAAGTAAGCATGAAGGTACAGCAGGCAGTGAAGAAAGCGAATGGCATGTTGGCCTTTATAAACAAGAGGAATCGAATTTTGGAGCAAAGATGTCGTTCTGCAGTTGTACAGAGCCCTAGTGAGACCACACCTGGAGTATTGTGTGCAGTTTTGGTCCCCTAATTTGAGGAAGGACATTCTTGCTATTGAGGGAGTGCAGCGTAAGGTTTACTGTACATGGTTAATTCCGGGATGGCGGACTGTCATATGCTGATAGAATGGAGCAGCTGGCCTTGTACACTCTGGAGTTTAGAAGGATGAGATGGAATCTCATTGAAACATATAAGATTGTTAAGGGCTTGGACACACTAGAGGCAGGAAACATTTTCCCGATGTTGGGGGAGTCCAGAACCAGGGGCCACAGTTCAAGAATAAGGAGTAAGCCATTTGGAACGGAGGACGAGGAAACACTTTTTCTCGCAGAGAGTGGTGAGTCTGTGGAATTCTCTGCCTCAGAGGGCGGCAGAGGCAGGTTCTCTGGACGCGTTCAAGAGAGAGCTAGATAGGGGCTCTTAAACATAGCGGAGTCAGGGGATATGGGGAGAAGGCAGGAACGGGATCTGATTGGGGATGATCAGCGATGATCACATTGAATGGCGGTGCTGGCTCGAAGGGCCGAATGGCCTACTCCTGCACCTATTGTCTATTGTGGAGGCCGGTTCTCTGGATACTTTCAAGAGAGAGCTAGATAGAGCTCATAAAGATAGCAGAGTCAGGGGATATGGGGAGAAGGCAGGAACGTGGTACTGATTGGGGATGATCAGCCATGATCACATTGAATGGCGGTGCTGGCTCGAAGGGCCAAATGGCCTACTCCTGCACCTATTGCCTATTGTCCACATCTCTCTCCCGGTAAGGTTTCCTCAACAGAACGGTCCACCTGGAGATCGTCAGTGGTAAGTTAATCAGTTAGGGCATCAATTAGGGGAGGAGAAGGAAGGACAGGAGAGGAGTATTAAATTTTAATTTAATTGAGTTTCCATGCTGTATCTCCAATTAAACCAGTGTGTGAACGGGCAACCTCTGCTCGGCGCGGACTCGGGTGGGTCGAAGGGCCTGTTTCATCGCTGTATCTCTGAAGTACAAAAACAGAAAAAGAGCGAGGACGATATTTATGGGCCTGTTTCAAGATGGCCAAACTTTTGCCTCCTGTTTCCAGGTTGAGAAATTGACTGTTTCCGGCCTGTATCCTCTAACAATCGCCATTCTCACCTTATCTCTTGATGATCATGATCTTCTCTGGAATTGTGGTGGTGTTTCAGATCAGGGTGAGTGGATGGAGAGAGAGGGGGAAGAGAGAGAGGGGTTGGGGGTGAGAGGGAGAGGGAAGAGAGAGAGGGAGAGGGGGGGGGGGGGAGAGGAGGAGGGGGGGAGGAGAGAGAGGGGGGGGGTGAGAGATGGGGAGAGAGCGGGGGGGATAGAACTTAGGACAAAGCCCACAACACAGGCCCGGAGTCTATAAAACAGGCCTGCGGCCCACAACAGGCTTGAAATCCCAGAACCTAAGCCTGGAGCCTATAACACAGGCTCGGTGCCTATAACACAACTGTGAGGCCTACAAAAGACAGGATTGGAGGCCCAGAACATAGGCCAAAGCCCACAACCAGGCCCGGAGGCTTCAGCACAGCCCCGAAGCCTACAATACAGGCTCTGAGGCCCAGAGCTTCAGCCAAAGCCCAAAACTTGGGCCAATGCATAAAACACAGGCTTGGAGCCTATAATACAGCCATGTGGCATATAAAAACACTGGCTCATGGTGCCAGAACTTAGGCCAAAGCTCAGAACTTAGACCCGGAGACTATAACACAGGCCCAGAGCCTTGTGAATGAAACATAAATAAACCAAAGGAATAGTTAGATCTCAAGCCGGGTGTTGAGCAGCCAGGTTGTTGTCTCTGCGTCAATGTCTGCCAGGCCCTGAGCTCCATTTGGTGGGTGGTAGAGCGGGCACTCAGAGATGACATGGTTGGCTGTCTGTTGTTTTGCTCCGCATTCACAGGCTGGGCTCTGGCAGAGCCCCCATCTCCACAAGCTGGCATTGAAACGCCCATCTCCAGTACCAAGTCTGTTGAGCTTCACCCATGCTCCTCTGGGTGGTCAGACCCTGGACAGCTTTTATCTGGTGAAGAGATGCAGCTGTGCAATGGAGATGAGGTTGACTTCCACTCCTGTGACCACTTGGTGGCTATGCAGTGTGCTTTTGTCGCAGTTGGCTGTATGGAGGCAAGGAGTTGTTTTCCATGTGTAGCAAAGTGGTGACAGGACTTCAGTCGACGTGGCCTCTGCTCTCTACTGATAGCCTGATGGAGGAGGTGATCTGACAGGCCTCGGAGCTATAATACAGTCCTGTGGCCCAGAATTTAGGCCCAGAGCCTACAACACGGGTCCAGAGCCTAAAACACAGGCACAGAGGCCTATAACATAGGCCAGGAGCCTATAAAACAGGCCTGGAGCCTACAACACAGGCCTGGATCCTACAAACACAAGTCTGGAGCCTATAACACAGGCCCAGAGCCTAAAACACAGGCCTGGAGCCTATGACACTGGCCCGGAGCCTATGACACAGGCCTGCAGCCTATGACACAGGCCTGGAGGGCTATGACACAGGCCCGGAGCCTATAACACAGGGCGGGAACCTATGACACAGGCCTGCAGCCTATGACACAGGCCTGGAGGCTATGACACAGGCCTGGAGGCCTATAACACAGGGCTGGAACCTATGACACAGGCCTGGGGGCCTATGACACATGCCTCGAGTCTGTGACACAGCCCTGGAGCCTATGACACAAGCCTGGGGGCTACGAAACACAGGCTCGGAAGTTTCAGAACTTGGGCAAAGCCCAAAACACAGGCCTGGGGCCTACAATATAGGGCCTGAGCCCACAACACAGGCCCGGAGCCTATAAAATATCCCTGAGGCCTCCGAAACAGGTTTGGAATCCCAGAACTACAGGGAAAGCATGGAACACAGGCCTAGGCCTAAAACACAGGCCAGACACCAAAGTACAAAACCTCTGAACCAAAGAGCATTCTTGCGAGATATTTTTTTGGATGCTTAGCAACAGATGTTATATATTTGTCCATTTATGGTTGGAACTAACTGTTTGAAACGTTTTGGGCCAAAAATCAGCAATTAGACGATAAAGCAAAATAAAGCATGATCCCCCTCCTCTCTCTCTCCCCCTCTCTCGCCCCCCATCTCTCTCTCTCTCTCTCTCTCCCCTCCCTCTCCCCCTCCACCCTTCCCCCTCAATCTCCCCCCTCCCTCTCCCTCTTCCCCTCTCCCTCCCCACTACCTCTGCCCCCTCTCCACACACCCTCCCAGTGACGCCGTTGACTCCCCCATCAGCTCGGTGTGCGGGCTGAGCTTCGAGGGGCTGAGCTTCGGTGGAAGACCACATGACGGGGCACAACAAGGAGAAGCGTTATGAGTGTGACATGTGTGGCAAGGCCTGGCATGTGTGGCGAGCCAGCTGGAGATCCACCGGCGGGTGCACACGGGGAGAACGCCCCTTCGACTGCTTGGATTGCGGCAAGAACTTCACCCGCTATGACAGACTGCTGTGGCACAACCGCGAGCACTCAGGCGAGAGACCCTTCGGCTGTTCCGACAGCGGCAAGAGCTTCAAGACGACACATGAGCTGAAGATGCAGCGGCGAGTGCACACGGGAGAGAAGCTCTTCGGCTGCTTCACCTGTGGCAAGAGTTTTGCCTGGTAGTTAGGGCTGCGGGTGTACCGGCGGGTGCACAGCAGTGAGCGGCCCTTCACCTGCTCCGACTGCGGCAAAGGCTTCAAGTCATCGTCGGACCTGTTGATGCACAGGCAGGTCACGGTGCAGCCGGTCTGCGGCCGCAATCACCACGATGACCATGGCCAGGGGTCCGAGTCTATCACCTTCCCACAAAGGCCACCAGGTTGGCACTGGCCATGGTACCCAGATCTAGCCCGCTGGACGGCAGCCTTCATGTGGGAGGTGATGGGCCGGTACTTCTCTCTGGTGAAGGCGTGGGTCGAGGCGGCAGTCCCTGGCAACACCGCGGCCGCTCGGCAAGGACAGCAGCGGACTGGCAGATCTCCTCGCCACTCTCTCCTCCACCATCCTCAACCAGCTTAAGGCCGTGCTGGCATCCGTACATCTGAATTTCAAAATCCACGGAGAAATCTCATGCCTATCACATCCGAACTGTACTTATGAGCCACATCACCTGCTATAAACCCAGCTACCTTTGTACCACTGCCAGAAGAAGAATGTGATCATGAGTGTCTGTTGCTTGTAGAAGCCGCTGGCACTCCCCGGCTGGACTTACAGTCATCTGATTGATAATCCTGATCTGGTCCTATTTACCGATGGCTCTTCACACTGACCTAGCAATGACAGATTATTGGCAGGATATGCAGTGGTCACACCACACCAAGTGCTGAAGGTGTACGCTTTACCATCCAGCACATCTGCTCAGGCAGCTGAGCTGTATGCCCTGACTCGTGCCTGCATTTCGGCAAAAGACACAAGTGCTAATATCTACACCGATTCTTGTTATGCGTTTGGGGTTGTACATGACTTTAGGCATTTATGGAAAAATAGTAAGATTAAACGAGAACTTACTTGTTTGAAGTTTGGTCTTTATTTTATGAGGAGTTACGATGAGCGATTACGTGAAGCCCCGCCAGTCCGTATGCGCGTCAATCTTCAAAGCAGCGGTGTGAAATCACAGATAATAGTAGTCGAAGTAACATAGTAAGATTTAGAGAAGACTAGAACTACCAGATGACCTTGGGAGCGGAGGGCACGTAATCGCTAATCGTTACTCCTCATAAAATAAAGATCAAACTTCAAACTGGTAAGTTCTCGTTTAATCTTACTATTTTACTTCGATGTCACGTGAGTGACTACGTGAAGATTTCAAAGCTCTGTGATTTCATGCCGTGGATACGTGTCCATGCGACTCACTGCCTCAGTTGACACAGGATGAGTAATAATAAATAATTCATTCAAACATGATACAGACTTAAACATGTTGATGCTTTAAATAGCAAATAAGAAAACAATAGTGACCCCTCTCTCCCAGGGGGAAGCTATAAAACAGAATTTAAAATGGAGTGGGCAAGTACCCACGGTGTGGCAAGAGGTTTACTTTAGAACCTTTGAAATGTCAGTTCATTGGACCATCCTGCGACCGCGAGGATTTGGTCGAGAGGGACGTCCAGTGCCCTCGCTGCTGAGGTTGATGCCGCCCTGGTGGAGTGAGATTTAAAAACGTCAGTGTCCACTCCGGCACAAGCCAGAACCTGTTTCAGCCACCTTGAAATGGTCTGTACCGACACCTTCTTATGAGGCTTTTTGTGACTGATAAATATCGTTAATTTGGAGCCTATGAGGCTCTTGGTGACCTTGATATACTGCTGCAAGTGCGTAACTACACATAGGCGAAGGTCTATGGGGTATGCCATAAATATAAGTTTAAGCCCTGACGTCCCTGGCCTGCTCTGCATAAGTAAATCATAAACATAAAATGTTATGTTATTTACAGATGAAACCATCCTGTCCAGTCGCAGCTTCTGCAACGTCTGGACGCGTTGCGCTGAAACCAGCGCCATGAGCATGACCACTTTAAGAGTGAGTCTGGGCAAAGACAGGGATGTTGCTGGAGCCCATTGGTGAAGCAGCGTGAGAACCACCACTCACATCCCAGATCTCCGTGTACCTGGGCCTGGGGGGATTACAGTTAAAAATACCCTTCATGAACCAGGATATTAAAGGGTGAGGACCCAACAGAGTGTTGTCCCGATCCCTGCCACAGGTAGGACGTTAAGGCACTCCTGGCACTGTTGATGGCACTATAGCTCAGTCGCTCATCAAAACATAGTGTGGAAAGAAATTCCAACACAGCAGGTATGCTTGCGTGTGGTATCATATGTTCGACTGCAAGCAGAACACCTCACATTTCTTGATATGAGAGATGTATTGTTTTTTAGTACTATCCCTCCAGGCCACAGTAATCACTTCAACCGTACGACCTGATAGTCCGAGCCCCAGGAACGGTCTCCTCAGAATCTGCAAATCAATAGATTAATACGGTCATGTAGTGGATGGTTCTCCCCAGTCACAGGATGAACCAGTGTATTTGGGGACAGCCATAAAAGGCTGTGTTATTAGTTTCAGAACGAGTGGGAACCATGGCTGTGTTCTACCAAAACGCCTGAGGCGGATTCCTGCTCGATCTTAAGCAAGTACCGAGTGATGAGGCAAAATGGGGGCAATGCATATAAAAACATTCCACCCCAGTGTAGCGAGAATGCATCTACCGCTACTGACCCTGGGTCTGGTTCCCATGAATCATACTTTGATAGCTGGTGATTTAATCTTGATGCAAACAAATCAATATCAGGTACGCCATTCCGAGCGACAATATCATTAAATATGTCATGACTCAACATCCATTCTGTGCTGTCATTGAATTTTCGTGACCTGGTGTCTGCCACCATGTTAAATCTACCTGGTAAGTAGATAGCTGAAATCCAGATGTTTCTTGTAATACACCAATGCCAAATAAGGTTACCTAATTTATCACATGATACCGACTTGATTCCACCCATGTGATTAACGTATGCTTACTGCTGTAGTGTTGTCAATCTGAAGCTGAACATGCAAGTCATGCATACTAGTACAATGCGCCTTTAAGCCATAGAGTGCTCCCAACAACTCAAAATAGCTAATACCATGTGATTGAAGAATTAATGGCTCATGCATATTCCATCTGCCACCGCAGCTAGAGATGGTATCAGTAGCTCCCCATCCTAGAGCACGAACATCAGTTTGTAAAATAACTGAAGGTTTATCAATCAGATTTTTGCTGGAGCAATGCCAAATATTCGCTATCCACTACTGTAACTCAGCAATAGCTTCAGCTGGTAAACGCATGGATCTATTGAAATGACTTGCATGTCTTTTGAGTGCCTGCTCCTATGCACGTTGTAAATTTTGATAATGTAAAGGCCCGAATTGTGCAGCTGGAAAAGCAGCCACTAATTTGCCAATATACTAGCCACATGTCGAATAGAAGATTGTTGCTCATCAACGAGATTGTGACAAGCTTCTATTAACTCTGATCTCTTGCCCCAAGGCAGTCACAGACATGTGAGTTGAATTAATGGTGAATCCCAAATAATCAATGAATCTAGATGGTATTAATTTGGATTTAACTGGATGGATGAGAAACCCCAACCTCTCAAACATGAGTTTGGTAGCTGAAACAGATAATTCAAACTGATTTCTGAGTCTTGCCTATGATTAGGACATCATCCAAATAGGCCATTACAATATGATTCTGAGCCCAAAGTAGGCCCAACACAGGTTTAACAACTTTGTAAATAGTCTAGGAGCCGAGGTTAACCCATTAGGCAATGCTTTAAACTGCCATAGTTGCCTCATCCAGCTAAACTTCAAATATCTCCGGTGATTGTGATGAATGGGTACTGAATAGTATGCATCTTTAAGATCTATGCATGCCATATAGCATCCTTTGGGAAACCAGTTGTTTAGCAGAAGCAAAAGTTTCCTTTTTGAAATGTTTATACTGCACAAAGGAGTTAAGTCGAGTTAGATCAAGAATGATTCGACACCCACCATCCTTCTTTTGTCTAGGAAATATATTAGACAGAAATTGGTGAGATTGATGAAACGACTTTTCAATTACCTCTTTTTTAGATAACGTTCCAATTTCAGCTTGTAGATATAAAGACGCTTGTTGTGAAAAAACCAATGTCCGGCTTGGTGTATGCTGTGTTGGTGGACGCAATTTGAAAATGAATTATATTTGGAACCCTTGTATATTGTGCAGTATAAACGAATCTGATGTTATGCTATACCATTCATCGAAAAACAAGTGTAATCTCCTACCAACTTGTAACTGACCCATACATGACATGTTCTGAAAAGAACCAAATCCACCTACCTCCACGGTTGTCGGTGGAAACTTCTGCCCCCGAGTTCTGGAGGGGAAGAATGTTGTAGTGCGCCAATTGCGCATGGTTGGCAAGGCCCGGCTTGGTCCTTGGCCTGAACCAGCTTCAACGAACCGCTTGTAGGGGTGCTGCCGCCGAAGTGGAATTTTGCTAGTCGGTTGGGCTTTTATGAGGCTGACGCTTTTAGCCTCGTCGTCCAACTCTCTGACCCGTTTTGATAGGTCATCACCGAACAGTAGATTCGGCAGTTGCACATTGCTCGATTTGCACAGTGCCGCAAACTTGGGGTTCAGAGTCGGACGGATAGCACTCTTTCTTCAAAATGTGCATTGCACAATAGGGCCAGAGCATCCTGCTGCACCTCAGACAGGGACCCCCATCGACCGACCTAGCGAAAGCTGTAATGCCTGAAGCGAGCAGCTTTAGTATCTTCTGGAGCCTCACTTCCTGGGTTCTGATACCGAAACCCATGTGATCCCCAATAGCGTGGTTCACAGTCGGCACTTTGATCGAGGCACAATTGGCGGGTGTCTCGTATTTTTTGGAAGTTTCTTCCATTGTGAGGCCTTGCAGCTGGTGTGAGGCCATGTAATATATAATAATAGCCAGGTCCTCATCCAGCGGTTCCCCAGTTCTGGTCGGTATAGCAAATTTAGATGCCATGCTTGGCATCCCTAGTTCGCGGCCTTCTTGCCTTGGGGTATGCTCACCGGCTATACCTCCGACCTCGGAGTCAGAACAAAACTGACCCCGTATGCTATCCTCCTCCGAGACATTAAGCAGCCCTTCTACAGGTGCCGCTGCCACGGGCCCCCGAGGAGACCCGCGGATATAATGCTCCTCTTGCTGGAGCATATCGTGATGGAGCATCCTCTCCATCAGGAGCTCCATCCTAGACAGACGTCCGAAGACGCTATCCATTGTGGGAGGGGAACCCTCCTGGCCCGACCTATCCGAGTCAACGGGCCTTACCGACTTCTTAGTGGCTTATCGTCCCACCGGAGTAGCCACGGTGCTTTCAACGGGCACCACGTCAGTAAAGTTTTTTTAAACTTACCTGAGGGTTTTTAAAACTTACCGCTGGTGGAGCTACACGCCTGCCAGCCCGTCGTTGCGCCATGCGTCGTAACTACGCGCATGCGGACAGGCGGGGCTTCTTCACGTAGTCACTCACACGACTCCGAAATAAAATAGAGGATTCATCACATCAACAGGAAAGACTATTATGCATGATAAACTGATCTTAAATTTATTGGGATCTTAAAATGTAGACATATTCCTTATTAACTATCTTTGTAGCATAAAATACATGAATATACTAACATTGTGTGGGATGAGAGAGAAAACAAAAGTGAAGTGAGGCATCTAGATAGGCATCTAAACAGGAGAAAGGCAGAAGTTGGAGTTTGAAATCCAACGAACAACATCCACACAGAACACAGTGAACTCGCTGCTGGAAGTAAACAAGCTTCCTATCTGATTGGAATGTTGGGTTTGTGCCCATATTCCTTCGCATGCACAAGGAGGTATCTCTATGCTCGCTCCAACCAAAATTATAATCAGACCTGTATGGCTCCATTTTTGCAACTGATTAATGAGACAAAATATTAATATCCTTTCTTACTCTAAGTGTTGATCAACAAGGAGGAAATTGTGGAAGTAAAATTAGTATCCTTCCTTATTTAATTTTGATTGGAATTGAACAAGGTAACGAAAGGGTGTATTGGATGTGACAATTGGCAGCTCTTGCTTGACCAGGTGCAGAAGAGGTTGTGGGAATCGGCAAAGTAATATTAGACATATTACCTCTTGTCTGGGAATGTGTGAACGGTGGGATGGTAAATGTAAACATGAAAGAGCAGAGCAGATAATGAAGCTTGTTTACTCTTCTGTGAGGAGTTACAGAGGATCTCCCGCACCCCCTACTAGTAGCGTAGATATGTTGCAGTAAATGGGAGGCTTATGATTGGCTTGGAATGGGGATGGTGCTGGGCCGCCTGAAAGATGAGATAGAATAATGTCAAGATTCCCTTGTATTGTGTCTGACTTGTATTAACCATCTGTTTGACTTGTATCAATCATTCCCCCACCCCCCCCCCCCCTTCACACACACCCCTCCTCCACACCCCTCACCCACACACCCCTCGTCCACACACCTCTCACCCAAACACCCCTCCTCAACACACACCCCTCACCCACACACCCTCCCTTCAACCAGTCCCCCACACCCCCAACACCCTCCCACCCCACCCTCTCCCCCACACCCCCCTCCCCCACACCCACTCTCACATCCCACTCCCCAACCCCCATCTCCCTCCAGGCCCTCTCCCAGACTGCCCCTCCCCCACACCCTCCACTGAGTGGTGGAATATTGCTTTGGGGGAACCGGTGAGTGTGGAATATAGTGTTGGGGAATGGGTTGCGTTGGGGGACGAGGCCACCCATGTGACTGAAAAGTTACCCCTCAGATTCCTCTGGTCGTCGATTCCCCGACTCTAGTCTTGTCATGATATAAAATCTCGAAGCAAATCTGCAAAGTCTCCGCTTTTCATTTTCTTTTAATTTCCCTGTAAATTAATTTCTTCCACAAAAAGAGGCATTAATTTCATTGGAATACAACTTGGCTCCAGCGAGTTGACGGGCAAAAGTCCTTGTTTACCGCAGCTGGAGTCTTGCTGACGTCCAAGGGCGGAGAGTGAGATTCCAATGTTCGGAGTTGAGGGGCAACGGCCGGGGGACGGGAAGCGGTGACTCCAGATTAATCCTGACGCCTTTCGCCAGCGAGAAGAAGACAGAGGAATGACAAAGAGATGGCCCACGATGGGGGATGTCTCCTTAATTTGGAGATTTCAATGTTCATGTCATTGGGCTGTAAGCTATGAGGTGCTGTCCCTCCAGTTTCCGTGTCACCTCACTCTGGCAATGGAGGAGGGCCTGGACAGAAAGATCAGTGTGGGAGTGGGAAGAGGAGTTAAAATGGTTGGCAACTGGAAGATCCAGCAGGCCTTGGCGGACCGAGCACAAGTGTAGGGTGAAATGCACGACTAGTCTAGATACAAGGAACAGCAGATCCTGGTTTACAAAAAGAGACACAATCTCCTGGAGTAACTTGCACCTCTGGAGAGCATGGACAGGCAACATTCTATGTCAGGACCCTTCTTCAGACTGATTGGTGTGGGGGGTGGAGAAAGTTGGAAAGGAGAGGTGATAGTGGTCGCCTTAGATTCCCTTCCCTTTACAGATGCGGCCAGACCCACTGAGTTCCTCCACCGCTTTAGAGGGAATGGACAGACGACGTTTTGAATCAGGACCCTTCTTCAGACTAATTGGAGAGGGTGGGGGCGGAAGCTGGAAAAGAGAGATAGGGGCTGGACAAAGCCTGGCAAGTGATAGGTGGACACAAAATGCTGGAGTAACTCAGCGGGATAGGCAGCAACTCTAGAGAGAAGGAATGGGTGATGTTTCAGGTTGAGACCCTTCTTCAGAAGTGATAGATGGATATAGGTGAGGGAGACACAAGAAACTGCAGATGCTGAAATCTTGCATGGAATACAATTAAGTTAGATGCACAGAATCTCTTGCCCAGAGTGGGGGAATGGAGTAGCGATGTAACAATATCTACCTTCAGCGGCGCTGCAGTTCTGCCACTGGCCGTGTGCGCGACTTTGGCGCTTTTGAGGGGGGAGGCGGGATTAAAATGCTGTGTGCAGTAACTCAGCCGGTCAGGCGGCATCTGTGGAGAACATGGATAGCTGACGTTTCACAGAGTGCTGGAGTAACTCAGCGGGTAAGGCAGCATCTGCCGAGAACATGGATAGGTGATGTTTCAGAGCGTGCTAGATAAACTCAGCGGGCATGATCACAATGAATGGCGGTGCTGGCTCGAAGGGCCGAATGGCCTCCTCCTGCACCTATTTTCTATGTTTCTATGTCAGGCAGCATTTGTGGGGAACATGGAGAGGTGATATTTCTGATCAGGACCCTTCTTCAGACTGACATTATGTTGGCAGATGAGGGGGTGATCGGCAGATGGGTGAAATAAGTGACAAAGGAGAGAGATAATAAGGAGATAAAAGGATGTGAGATAAGGAGAGAGGAATGTATATGTGCAACTTTAAGGGACATTGGTCAGGTAGCATTTGGAGTATTGCATACAGTTCTGGTCACTCCATTACAGGACTGATGTGGAGGCTTTGAGGAAAGTGCAGAGATGGTTAACCAGAATGGTTCCAAAACAAGGAACTGCAGATGCTGGTTTACCAAAAAGGACACAAAATGCTGGAGTAACTCAGTGAGACAGGCAGCATCTGGAGAGAAGGACTCGGTGGCATTTCGGGTCGAGACTGAGGAGGGTTATCGACCAGAATCGTTACCCATTCCTTCCAGCATTTAATGTTTACCTAAGCAGCGCCTGTCCACATCGCAGTGTGCCAGCAGGCTGAAGGAGCGGGCAAAGGCCTTGCCACAGAGCGGGCAGGTGAAGGGGCGCTGACCGATGTGGGCTTGCCATTGCTCCAGCGGGTGGTCAAGGCGGGTGAAGCCCTTACCACAGGATGAGCAGGGGAAGGGACGCTCACTGCTGTGGGTTCGCTTGTGCTGCCACAGGCTGGACATGCGGGTGAAACTCTTGCCACACTCAGCGCACACAAAGGGTATCTCTCTGATGTGTATCCGCTGGTGTTCCCGCAGCCCCCATGCTCTCCTGTCACAATGGGAGCAGCTGCTCGCAGACGTGGGCCCGCCGGTACTGCTGCAATTCCCGCGAGCTGTCAAACGCCTCACCACAGTACGGGCAGTCGTAGGGCTGGCCATTGGTGTGCACCTGCTGGCGAGACAGGTTTTGCGAGGCTATGGCAAAGCACTCTCCACACACCGGGCTGGGGACGGGACGGTCACCGGCGTGCACCCGCTGGTGGGACAACAGCCTGGAGGTTCGGGTGTAGCCTTTGCTACACTGGGTACAGATGTAGGGATGCTCGCCGGCGTAGGTGTGCTGGTGCACCAGCAGGCTGGTTGAGCGGGTAAAGCCCTTACCGCACTGGGTGCAGGTGTGGGGGCGCTCGCCGGTGTGGGTGCGCTGGTGCTCCAGCAGGCTGCTGGACTGGGTGAAGCCCTTGCCGCACTGGGAGCAGGTGTAGGGACGCTCGTCGGTGTGGGTGCGCTGGTGCACCAGCAGGTTGCTGCAGTGGGTGAAGCCCTTGCCGCACTGGACAAAAGTGTATGGACACTCGCCGGTGTGGGTGCGCTGGTGCTCCAGCAGGCTGCTGGAATGGGTGAAGCCCTTGCCGCACTGGGCACAGGTGTAGGGCCGCTCCCCGGTGTGCTGGCGCCTGTGCACCTTCAGTTGCCTGGATGACTTGAAGCCTTTGCCGCAGTCGGAGCAGGCGAAGGGCCGCACACTGCTGTGCACCCGCTGGTGTTCCCGCAGCCCCGACGACTGGGCAAAGCTCTTGCCACAGGTGGAGCAGCCGTAGGGCCTCTCGCCCGTGTGAACCCGCCGCTGGGTCTCCAGTTCACTCGGCCACCGCCAGACCTTGCCACACACGTCGCACTCATAACGCTTCTCCTTGTTGTGCCCCACCATTGTGTCCTCCATCGAAGCTCAGTCCCTCGAAGCTCAGCCCGTACACCTAGCAGATGGAGGGGGGGAGAGGGGGCTCACCGGCACCCTGGCCGCCCTCAATGGCCGCTCACATCCCCATCTCTCCGTCCACACCAATGGCTCATAAACCTTGCAGGAGGGGAACACAGAGGGTCTACAAGCTGGCAAACACGACATTACTAACGCGTGAACATTACTGGTGTTTGAAGGGGCAGTGGGGAACGGCAGGGGTTGAGAGGCAGGGGGGGTGAGTGGGTGTGAAGGGGGATGGAGAGGAGGGGTGAGGGGAAGGAGGGAACCACTGGAGAGGTGCTGAGGAGGCAAGTGGGGAAGGGGATGAGAATAGTGGAAGTGAGGGGAAGGGGTGAAGGGAGGAGAGCGAGGGGAGAGGGTGGTGGAAGAGGAGGTGGTGGGGAGAGGAAGAAGGGGGCGGCCTTGCCCCATGAAGTACCCCCGCCCTGTGCCGTGACGTACCCCCGCCGCGACGTATCCCGCCCTGTGCCGTGAAGGGGGAAGAGTGGGATGGAGATGGAGATGGAGATAGGGATGGGGAGAGGGGAGAGGAGGAGTGTATTGATTATTTACCTCATATATCCACTCAGACAGAGGTTTATACCATTATTTACCTCCGTTTTTCTCACAGACCTGTAGTTTGTGGAGATTTATTGATTATTTATAGGGGGGGCAGACACAGAGATATTTATAACAATATTTACCACAGTTTTAGCCCCAGACGTGTGGTTTATGTGGAGATTTACCTCAGTAAATAAGGAAGGTAGACAAAAATACTGGAGATATTCAGCGAGTGAAGCAACGTCTATGGAACGAAGGATAGATACATTAAACTACTGTTGCTGGTGTCTCTGCCAAGGTACAGCAGAGATTCTCTCTCACACCAACAAGAAGACTTTCGCAACTTAAAAACAGCGCTGGCTACTGCACGCCTTAGCCCTCCCATTCCAACTGGCCTTTATTAAGTGCAATGCCCATACAAGTGGCCACAACAATGTCTACCGGGGGAACGCCCTAGCTGACATTACTGCCCACACAGCAGATTACACATTCTGCACATTGGTCCCCACAAAACCAAAGATTCTAGTAGGCAAAACGGCTCTGTCAGACAAGGGAATGTAAAGTTAATTAATGTAACGTTTTGCCACGTAAAAAGATCTTTGGAAACGAAGGGGCTGCGCCGTTGACCCTTTGACGGGCCTCTGGCGCATCCCTCTCGGACAAATTTGTGTACCTGATGTTTTTTACGCAAGTTCTTTTACACTATATACACTTCCTTACGCATGCTGATAAGGAGGGAACGGAATGTGGAATGTAGCTTACACTTTTAAACTTTTATGAAATGATCCGTATCTAAGAGGGAGGGGCAAGAGCAGCAGCAACAGAGAGAGAGAGAGAGAGAGATAGAGAGAGAGAGAGAGAGAGAGAGAGAGAGAGAGAGAGAGAGAGAGAGAGAGGAGAGAGAGAGAGAGAGAGAGAGAGAGAGAGGATAGAGAGAGGGAGAGAGGGAGGGAGGGAGGGAGGAAGGGAGGGAGAAAGGGAGAGAGGGAGAGAGGAGAGAGAGAGAGAGAGAGAGAGAGAGAGAGAGAGAGAGAGAGAGAGAGAGAAGTGAGATATAAGGGATGTGTAAATGTTTGTTTTGGGTTGAGACCGTTCTTCAGTATGTGCTGTATTTATGAATAAAGTATGAACATTTTTGGGTGTATCAAAGATTTAAGAGTTTTGCATGATTTCTTTGTGGTGTGTATAACTGTGTTTTACTCTTGAGTGAGAATTTTATTGCTTTAAAGTGTGTGAATATCTGAGATTCAGCATATTTCTTTTTTTTCTTTTTTTTTTAATTTTTATTTATTAGAAGTACATTACATTACAACCACATACATTAGTACTCGTCATTTATATCTTCTTACAATTAATGTACTCCATTTATTTTTTACACTAGAAAAGGAAAAGATTGAAAGAAAGAAGAAAGTGAAGGAAAAAGTGAGTGTAGGAAATGTGACAACAAAAAAGGACGAAGACCCTATAAGAGCAAAATTAAAAACAAAAGAAAAAGAGTTAAGAACTAGACCCTCGGAAAGAAAGAGAAAGAGAAAGAGGAAAAAGAGAGAAACAAATATTTTTATGAGCATTACGTAAATGGGACATACCAACTCTTCAACTATCATCCCCCCTTACCTGACCTCAATTATTTTTTTTAAGTACTTTTGCACCAGATTCAGCATATTTCGTGTGGTGTGGAAATTTGTGAATGAATGTCACAGAAAAGAGGGTGTTGAGTGAGTGAGTTTAAAGAGTGTTACTTGTTTGTGGAACCGGTTCAGGGTGAATGTTGAATTAATCCTATAATTCACATGAAATAGGATGTCATTGAATGAGCTTGCTCATTTACATGATAAATCTTTGTAGAGTCTAATGTGGTTTAAAAGGTATTGTCTCTAAGAAGTTGCAGTTGTGTGGGGGTGGAGCCGCACAGTTATTTTATTTTCCTTTGCTGTTCAGAAATGTATTGGCGATCTATGTGGAAATGAACTGTTTATTCTCTATCTTCTCAACGTTTATTAAACAGCGGATGTGGCTCAGCAAGAAAACTTTTCATTTTCTTCGCTGCGTCACCTGGCATTAGGATTGGTGACCATGTCGGTATTTTAATTTTGATTTCTTCCTATTTCTTACCCTTTGAATTGAATTCAAGAGAGATCTAAATTGCACACTGGACATGTGGTATTCAGATTGAGGTACACAAAAATGCTGGAGAAACTCAGCGGGTGCAGCAGCATCTATGGAGCGAAGGAAATAGGCAACGTTTCGGGCCGAAACCCTTCTTCAGACTGAGAAGGGTTTCTTAACTGATTCAGATTGAGGTGTTGGATGAGAATTGGAAATTACTTTATCTCTGAAAAAAATCTGTTAATTTGAAATAGTTTATTTCTTTATAATGACCTATTTTTAAAGGGTCTGCCTTGCAAGTAGTTAAAGAGTTTAAGTAAAGCCTTGACTGAGACTGGACAGAAACTCAGTGATGAATTAAATACATATGTACAGCAATAGTGCGGATGACACTAAGCTGGGGGGGCAGTGTTAGCTGTGAGGAGGATGCTAGGAGACTGCAAGGTGACTTGGATAGGCTGGGTGAGTGGGAAAATGTTTGGCAGATGCAGTATAATGTGGATTATTGTGAGGTTATCCACTTTGGTGGCAAAAACGGGAAGGCAGACTATTATGTAAATGGTGGCCGATTAGGAAATGGGGAGATGTAGCGAGACCTGGGTGTCACGGTACACCAGTCATTGAAAGTAGGCATGCAGGTGCAGCAGGCAGTGAAGAAAGCGAATGGTATGTTGGCCTTCATAGCAAGAGGATTTGAGTATAGGAGCAGGGTGGTTCTACTGCAGTTGTACAGGGTCTTGGTGAGACCACACCTGGAGTATTGCGTACAGTTTTGATCCCCAAATCTGAGGAAGGACATTATAGCCATAGAGGGAGTGCAGAGAAGGTTCACCAGACTGATTCCTGGGATGTCAGGACTTTCATATGAAGAAAGACTGGATAGACTTGGCTTATACTCGCTAGAATTTAGGAGATTGAGAGGGGATCTTATAGAAACGTACAAAATTCTTATGGGGTTGGACAGGCTAGATGCAGGAAGATTGTTCCAGATGTTGGGGAAGTCCAGGACAAGGGGTCACAGCTTAAAGATAAGGGGGATATCCTTTAAGACCGAGATGAGGAAATACTTTTCCACACAGAGAGTGGTGAATCTCTGGAACTCTCTGCCACAGAGGGTAGTTGAGGCCAGTTCATTGGCTATATTTAAGATGGAGTTAGATGTGGCCCTTGTGGCTAAGGGGATCAGGGGGTGTGCAGAGAAGGCAGGTACGGGATACTGAGTTGGATGATCAGCCATGATCATATTGAATGGCGGTGCAGGATCGAAGGGCCGAATGGCCTACTCCTGCACCTATTTTCTATGTATCTATGTATCTATGTAATTGACCTGAATCTTGTCAGTCTTACAGAAACCACTGAACCACAGAAACGCAGAAACCACTATCAACTAACCATAACAGCGAATCCTTACAACCAGGAGATCACGAACTGATAAGAAATTGGGAGAAAGGTGGAAGGAGCCCATGCAAGTGCTACTGACTACACCTACAGCAGCGAAGGTAGAAAATAATCCTCGTTGAATACACCTAACTGATTGCAAAATAATTTTCAACTGGAAAAAGAAATATGAACTTGGACGTCCTCCTGCAAGAATAGAGGTAATCAAGGAAGCCATACAAAACACTTTTAAAAAGGCCAATATTTACAGTATCTTGTTGAAACCAGCCATGAACATAATCAAACGCATTACACTGAATTATATACGTGTCTCCCTAATCCCAGATACTAGGAACGAGTCTCCCCCTGGTTGAATAAACTTGAACTATTAACAGTGACCCTTTATTTGTTCTTTGGGGTCCCGGGATTAGGAATAACCTCTCTAAAAACCAAAGGGATCGATTTGAGGGGCGACACCTCTGAGTCACACTCAACTGTAGCTACTAGACCTCCAGCAACAACGAAAGAAATAGGAAAAATGATAAAATGGTGAAGGACAAACAGAAAATTCATGTTTTAAAGTTGCCAATGACAGAGATGGAAAGATCACATGGGTCAGAAAGGAATGGGACACTATTTTTGAAAAGCAACAGCTGCCTACCGAGGATCCGTCGAGGTTACCAATGGCTCTGGTCCAAGTACCCTCTGAAATATGGGCAATGCAGACGAATCATGTGGGATGAGTGCATTCAACCCTTGAACATAAAGAGACTTTAAAAAGGGTGCCGCCTTGCCATTTTTAAAACAATATTGACTGGCCCCGGAGGCTGTAGAAGGGATAGCTATGGTCACAGTATCTTTATTACAACAAGGAGTATTAGTGAAAAGCAAAGTCCTGTAATACTCCTATTCTGCCAATCCCGAAAGTGGGAAGACGTAATGAATGGTGTTTTGTGTAAGACCTGCGAGCTAATAAATAATTCGGTCCTATTGCTCCTTTAGTACCTGACACCAATATTATTATGTCATCTATACCGGCAGAAACCGACAACTTTCCAGTAATTGACCTATGTTCAGCCTTTTTCTCCATACCCCTGCATAACGTCAGTCAGTTCCTGTTTGCTTTTACCTACAAAGATCAACAAGGAGGCGCCTGTGCTATAATAAGATGAGAGTGTTGCTCCTATAAACCCTGATATCACTGACCTTGCTACCAATATTTCCCAATAAATTAAAAAGATCTGCACGGTTGGCAGTGACATTCATGGGTACAATGAAGGAAATGGGAAATGGCCATTCAGTTGGTTTTGTGGACTCTGGGGCACTGTTACATTGTGGCTCTTTCTTTTTGTTAATCATCGCTCTGATTTTTATTGTTAAATGCTTGCGACCATTGTGTACCTACCGAGGACTGTGAGTGTTTTCATATATGATAAGGAGGAAGGAATGAAAAAGTTTAAAGATTTAGAGGTGACAAAATGGATTCTGCTGTAGATTTCGAAGCAAGAAAATGAATGCTTAACTTTTCTCCTCCAACACTAGCAAGAGTACAGCACAATAACATGAATGTTTTTGCCTTTCTTCTACAACACTAGTGAGATTACAGCACAATAGCATGAATGTTTTTGCTCTATGATATAAACAATCAGAAAGATGTTCCGACAACTCGTTCTTACCCTTTACGCTATAGATTGTAATGTACAAACAATTCATCAACAAGGTCAAAAAACAAGAGTGCTTGAATCTGCAAAAAGCTCCTTCAGTATAAACACATTAGGGCGAACCTTTCCTCTATCGGAAGAACCAGTCAATGCTCTGATTTTAACCATATATGAACAGGCATGAGGCTGTACAATGCTCTGTAAGGTAAAGAATTGCTGAATTGCTGATTATTCGGGTATAAATATGTGTGATTGAACATTACCTCTGTGTGTGGAGAAAGAGAGACTCTGTAGTCTGTATTTTACATAATGTGAGAGTTGACTCCCACACCCGCCTGGCGAAATAAAGACGTTACTGTATTACTAACTTTTGTGTTGTCATCAGTTTGAAGCAAATTGAACCTTAACACTAGGACTCAGCACATCGAAGGGGCAAACCCAGAGAGGGAGGTACATCAACCTACCCTTTAAAACCCCTTTCTAGAAGTAGTTCTCTTTCCCTGATGATAGCGAAACTGGAAAATCATTGCCCAGTTGGGAAGAGTTCGGCAAGTTGTCTCCGCAAGCTGGAAAAAAACCAAAGACTTGGTGAGCTCCTTGGTGTTAACCCTACTACGCTAGAGATAATTGATGCATTAGCATTGCAGTATTGTTTACTACTAACAAAGCCAGAAATTAGTAAAACATGCAGAGGGGAGCGGGGGTAGAGCGATTGTTTAACAACAGTCATAATATGAATCGCGACCAGCACAGGAATCAACCGAGACCAAGAGATTCCTTTGCAGTCGCTGTTAGTTATTTATAAAATGGCCCAGACCCTGCATCATCTGAGGGTTCTGCAAGAGCGGAGCCTACCCACTTAGGGTATCACGAGGCAGGCAAAGATATTATCACACTTTGTAAAAGCGGCAAATTCCACCCAGGAAACATTACAAAAATTGGCCTCTAATGTTGAAACCTGGGCAAAGCAAACATGACAAATTTTGATTGAAAATAACCAAAACAGCCTGGAAAATCCGGATGAGGTGTACCTGGAGGGCGAACCAACTGATCGTGTGCAGAAGGCGTCGCCAAAGCCTTAATCTGGAAGAAGAAAAAATGTGGGTGATAAATTTAAAATCAGAATGGAGGATCTTAGTGAAGGAGGATCTAAGTGAAGAGTGGGAGAGACAGAGATTGGGAGAGACAGAGAGAGGGGTGAGGGGAGGGGTGAGGGGAAGTGTGAGGGGAGAGGGACAGGGGGAGGGAGAGACAGGCGGAGAAAGGAGGTGAGCGAGACAGAGAGACAGAGAGACAGAGAGAGAGACAGTGAGAGGGACAGAGAGAGACAGAGAGGGGGGGGGAGTTAGAAGTGAGTCAGAGGGGGAAAACAGTTGAAAAGGAGAGGCAAAGCACAGGCAGACTTAACTCAGAGCTCCCTTGGATTTTGAAGCAACAGCAACAAAGAGGAAGCAGGAGAAAGCACTGGTTGGCTCTAGCCCGAGTGGGAGGAGAGTTAGAAGTGAGTCAGAGGGGGAAAACAGTTGAAAACTGAGGAATTTGGTTTGTACATTGGTAAATTGGGTAATTTATCAGTCAATATAAGCAAGACGGGCTGAGGGAGCGGCCTTGTGGGGGAATTGCTTGTGAGCCTTTGGCTTGAGAGACTTCGGCTGACGAGAGGAGGCTACACATAAAGTGCGAGAGGACGAAACGCGGTGAACACATGTCGGGGTAGAGGAGACAGTGTGAGGCTTGCAGAATGTGGGAGCCCAGGGACACGGATGGAGCCTCTGGCTGCCTACAACTGTGGCAAATGCGTCCAGCTTCAGCTCCTAAAGGACCGTGTTGGGGCACTGGAGAAGCAGCTGGATGACCTCGGGGCCATCCGAGAAAACAAGAGTTTCCTGGACAGAACCTACGGTGAGGTTGTCACGCCGAGGTTACGGGAAGAACCAAGGTGTGTGACGGAGAGAAAGGGTGGAAATCGTGGAACGCAGAAGACTCGGATGGCTGTGCCTAATGAAAACAGGTACGCACTCTTGGGAACTGTCCGGGGAGACAATGTTTCCAGTCCGAGCGGCGGACAAGTCAGTGGCTCCAATCCTGGAGATGGGACTCGACTGGGGAGACATGGCTGCAAGAGGGCCAGGGCTGGGAAATGAATATTCAAGAATATACATCCTATAGAAAAGGCAGACGGGTGGGCAGAGGGGGTAGGGTTGCCTGTTGGTGAGGAATGAAATTCAGTCCCTTGCAAGGAGTGACATTGAAACAGGAGATGTGGAGTCAGTATGGATAGAACTAAGGAATTGTAAGGGTAAAAAGACCCTAATGGAACTAATCTACAGGCCCAAACAGTAGCCTGGACAAAGGGCGCATTGAAGTTGAGTTGAACAGGTACTTTGGATCTGTCTTCACTAAGGAGGACACAAACAATCTTCCTGATATAGTAGTGGCCACAGGGTCTGGGTTGACAGAGGAACTGAAGGAAATCCACATTAGGCAGAAAATGGTGTTGGATAGACCAATGGGACTGAAGGCTGATAAATCCCCAGGACCTGATGGTCTGCATCCCAGGGTACTTAAGGATATGGCTCTAGAAATCGTGGATGCATTGGTGGTCATTTTCCAATGTTCTATAGACGCAGGATCAGTTCATGTGGATTGGAGGGTAGCTAATGTAATCCACTTTTTAAGAAAGGCGGGAGAGAGAAAGCGGGGAATAATAGACCAGTTACCCTGATATCGGTGGTGGGAAGATGCTGGAGTCAATTATAAAAGATGCGATAGCCGCACATTTGGATAACAGTAACAGGATCGGTCCGAGTCAGCATGGATTTTGAAAGGGGAAATCATGCTTGACAAATCTTCTGGAATTTTTTGAAGATGTAACTTTCGAAAATGGACAAGGGAGGAGCCAGTGGATGTAGTGTACCTGGACTTTCAGAAAGCAT
>JAXLNO010002157.1:0-66664 GCA_038087875.1 Malacoraja senta | reverse complement strand
GGTCTGGTCCCCCCAACGCAACCCATTCCCCAACGCTATATTCCATCACTCACCTGTTCCCCCAACGCAACCCATTCCCCAACGCAATAGTCCATCACTCACCTGTTCCCCCAACGCAACCCGTTCCCCCAAAGCAATCTTCCACCACTCAGGGGAGGGGTGTGTTGAGGAGGGGTGTGTGGGTGATGGGTGTGTGTGAGAATGATTAATACAAGTCAGACAGATGGTTAATACAAGTCAAACACAATACAAGGGAATATTGACATTATTCTATCTCATCTTTCAGGCGGCCCACACACCATCCCCATTCCAAGCCAATCATAAGCCTACCATTTACTGCAACATATCTACGCTACTAGCGGTAGGGGGCACGGGAGATCCTCTGTAACTCCTCACAGTAGAGTAAACAAGCTTCGTTTTCTGCTCTGCTATTTCATGTTACATTTACCATCCACCCTTCACACATTCCCAGACAAGAGGTAATACGTCTAATCTTATACGTTGTCGATTCCCACAACCTCTTCTGCACCTGGTCAAGCGAGAGCTGCCAATTGTCACATCCAATACATCCTTTCGTTACCTTCTTCAATTCCAATCAAAATTAAATGAGTTCAAGGTCAAGTTCAAGTGAGTTTATTGTTATGTGTCCCTGATAGGACAATGACATTCTTGCTTTGCTTCAGCACACAGAACACAGTAGGCATTTACTACAAAACAGATCAATGTCCATATACCATTGTATAAATATAAACACACATGAATAAGTAGACTGATAAAGGAAGGTTATTACTGTTTCTTCCAGTTCCCTTCTTGTTGATGAACCCTTCGAATAAGAAAGGATATCAATATTTTGTCTCATTAATCAGTTGCAAAAATTGAGTCATAAATGTCAGATTATAATATTGGTTTGAGCAAGCAAAGAGATACCTCTTTGTGCATGCGAAGGAATATGGGCACAAACCCAACATTCTAATCAGATAATGAAGCTTGTTTACTTCCAGCAGCGAGTTCACTGTGTTCTGTGTGGAAGTTGTTCGTTGGATTTCAAACTCCTACCTTCCTCCTGTTTAGATGCCTATCTAGATGCCTAACTTCACCCTCGTATTCTCTCTCATCCCACACAATGTTCATGTATTTTATACTACAAAGATAGTTAATAAGGAATATGTCTACATTTTAGGATCTTAATAAATTTAAGATCAGTTTATCACACTTAATAGCCTTTCCTGTTGATGCGATGAATCCTCTATTTTTTAATAACTGTCCAAAGTCATGTACAACCCCAAACGCATTGCAAGAATCGGTGTAGATATTAGCACTTGTATCTTTTGCCAAAATGCAGGCACGAGTCAGGGCAAACTGCTCAGCTGCCTGAGCGGACGTTCTAGATGGCAAAGTGTACACCTCCAGCACTTGGTGTGGTGTGACCACTGCATATCCTGCCAATAATCGGTCATCGCTAGGTCGGCATGAAGAGCCATCGGTAAATAGGACCAGATCAGGATTATCAATCGGATGACTGTAAGTCCAGCCGGGGAGTGGCAACGGCTTCTACAAGCAACAGACAATCATGGTCGCATTCTTCTTCTGGCAATGGTACAAAGGTAGCTGGGTTTATAGCAGGTGATGGCTGATAAGCACAGTTCGGATGTGATAGGCCTGAGATTTCTCCGTGGATTTTGAAATTCAGTTGTACGGATGCCAGTACAGCCTTGAACTGGTTGAGGTTAGTTGATTAATCCTGACGCATTTCACCAGCGAGAAGAAGACAGAGGAATGCTGAAGAGATGGCCCACGATGGGGGATGGAGTACCGGCCCATCACCTCCCACACAAAGGCTGCCATCCAGCGGGCGGGATCTGGGTGCCATGGCCAGTGCCAAGCTGGTGGTCTTTGTGAGGAGTTGATGGACCCATACCCTTGGCGATGGGCATCTTGGTGAGTGCGGCCACAGGCCGGCTGCACCGTGACCTGCCTGTGCATCAACAGGTCCGGCGACTACTTGAAGCCTTTGCCGCAGTCGGAGGAGGTGAAGGGCTGGTCACCTGCTGTGCACCCGCCGGTTCAGCCGCAGCCCCGACAACCGGACAAAGCTCTTGCCACAGGTGGAGCAGCCAAAGAGCTTCTTGCCCCGTGTGCATTCGACTGTATCTTCAGCTCATGCGTCATCTTGAAGCTTTTGCCGCAGTCGGAGCAGCCGAAGGGCCTCTCGCCTGTGTGCTGGCGGTTGTGCCGCAGCAGTCTGTCGTAGCGGGTGAAGCTCTTGGTGGAGAAGTCGAAGGGGCGTTCTCCGGTGTGCACCCGCTGGTGGGTCTCCAGCTTGCTCGGGTGCTGCCAGGCCTTGCCACACACGTCGCACTCATAACGTCATGTGCTCCTCGATCGAAGCTCAGTCTCTCGAAGCTCAGCCCGCGCACCAAGGAGATGGGGGGGCTCACCGGCACCCTGGCCGCCGTCAATGACCACTCACGTCCCCATCTCTCCGTCCACAGGAACGGATCCTAAACCCTGCAGGAGGGGAACACAGAGGGTCAACAAACTGGTAAACAGGACATTACTAACGCGTGAACATTACTAGTCTTAAAGAAGGAACTGCAGATGCTGGAAAATCGAAGGTACACAAAAATGCTGGGAAACTCAGCGGGTGCAGCAGCATCTATGGAGCGAAGGGAAATAGGCAACGTTTCGTGGCCGAAACCCTTCTTCAGACTGACATTACTAGTGCTTGAAGGTGGGTGGGGGAGGGAGGTGGGGGAGAGGGCAGGGGGGTTGAGGGAGCGGGGGGAGCGGGGAGAGTGAGGGGGGAGATGAAGGTGTGAGGGGAGGGGTGGAAAGGGAGGCGGGAAGGAGGTGAGGGATGGTGAGGAAGGCCTGAGAGTCGTTGGAGCGGTCGCAGAGGGAGGAGGAACCGGAATCTGCAACGTTCCAAGTTCCACTCGCACTTCAAAAACAAGTGGACTTAAGGAAGCCGCTGATTGGTGGAAGCAGACAAGAGAGAGCAGCTGATTGGGAGTCAGATCCCAGCTGATTGGGAGTCAGATCCCTGCTGATTGTACTGTATTGTAGCAGTTTGTTTTGTATTGTAGCAGTTTGTTTTGTATTGTAGCAGTTTGTTTTGTATTCTAGCAGTTTGTTTTGTATTGTAGCAGTTTGTTTTGTATTGTATCCTAGGTAAGGGGAGTATGAGGGCCAGGGCAGTTTACTGTTCTGGATGTCAGATGTGGGAAGTCATGGAGTCTGATAGCCCTCCAGGCGTCCACATCTGCGCCAGGTGTATCGAGATGGGGCTCCTAAGGGACCGTATTAGGAACCTGGAGCAGCAGCTCGATGACCTCCGTCTGGTCAGGGAGAGCGAGGAAGTCATTGAGAGTAGTTACAGGGAGGTGGTCACTCCAACACCACAGGAGGCAGGCAAGTGGATCACGGTTGGGAGAGGCAAGGGGCACAGACAGGGACTAGAGAGTACCCCGGTGGCTGTACACCTTGACAATAAGTACTCCTGTTTGAGCACTGTTGGGGGGGGGGCAGCCTACCTGGGGGTAGCGACAGCGTCCGGGCCTCCGGTACAGAGACCAGTCCTGTTGCTCAGAAGGGTAAGGAAAAGAAGAGGAGGGCAATACTAATAGGGGACTCTATAGTTAGGGGGTCAGACAGGCGATTCTGTGGACGCAGTCTGGAGACCCGGATGGTAGTTTGTCTCCCTGGTGCCAGGGTCTGTGATGTGTCTCAACGTGTCCAAGATATCCTGAAACGGGAGGGAGAGGAGCCCGAGGTCGTGGTACATATAGGTACCAATGACATAGGTAAAAAAGGAGAAGAGGTCCTGAAAAGAGAATTTAGGGAGTTAGGAGGGGAGTTAAAGAGTAGGACAGCAAAGGTAACAATCTCGGGATTACTGCCTGTGCCACGCGACAGTGAGAGTAGGAATGGAGCGAGGTGAGGATAAATGCGTGGCTGAAGGACTGGTGCAGAGGGCAGGGATTCAAATTTCTGGATCATTGGGACCTCTTTTGTGGAAGGTGCGACCTGTACAAAAAGGATGGGTTGCATTTGAACCTGAGGGGGGCTGCTATCCTGGCGGGGAGATCTGCAAAGGCTACTGGGGAGACTTTAAACTAGAATGGTTGGGGGGAGGGACTCAAATAGAGAAAGCTATTAGACAGTGTGTGAGGCAGGAGGCAGAGAAGGAAAGCACTCAGACCCAACATGTAGGGGGGAAAGAAGAAAACAATAATAAACCGAGAATAAGAGGTGGTGGGGTTCTTAAATGGGTGAGCAGAGAAACAGAGGGGTGTAAAATGCGGGCGGAAGCAATAGGTAGCAAGGTGAAAAGTAAAAGTGGCAGGCAGACAAATCCAGGGCAAAAATCAAAAAGGGCCACTTTTCAACATAATTGTATAAGGGGTAAGAGCGTTGTAAAAACAAGCCTGAAGGCTTTGTGTCTCAATGCAAGGAGCATTCGTAATAAGGTGGATGAGTTGAACGTGCAGATAGCTATTAATGATTATGATATAGTTGGGATCACGGAGACATGGCTCCAGGATGACCAAGGCTGGGAGCTGAACATCCAGGGATATTCAATATTCAGGAGGGATAGAGAGAAAGGAAAAGGAGGTGGGGTAGCGTTGCTGGTTAGAGAGGAGATTAACGCAGTGGAAAGGAAGGACATTAGCTTGGAGGATGTGGAATCGGTATGGGTAGAGCTGCGAAACACTAACTGGCAGAAAACGCTGGTGGGTGTTGTGTACAGGCCACCTAGCAGTAGTAGTGAAGTTGGGGATGGCATCAAACAGGAAATTAAAAATGCGTGCAACAAAGGCAAAACAGTTATAATGGGTGACTTCAATCTACATATAGATTGGGTGAATCAAATTGGCAGGGGTGCTGAGGAAGAGGATTTCTTGGAATGTATGCGGGATAGTTATCTAAACCAACATGTAGAGGAACCAACGAGAGAGCAGGCAATTCTAGACTGGGTATTGAGTAATGAGGAAGGGTTAGTTAGCAGTCTTGTTGTGCGTGCCCCCTTGGGCAAGAGTGACCATAATATGGTTGAGTTCTTCATTAGGATGGAGCGTGACATTGTTAATTCAGAAACAACGGTTCTGAACTTAATGAAAGGTAACTTTGAGGGTATGAGACGTGAATTGGCCAAGATTCACTTGCAATTAGTTCTAAAAGGGTTGACGGTGGATATGCAATGGAAGGCATTTAAAGACTGCATGGATGAACTACAAAAATTGTTCATCCCAGTTTGGCAAAAGAATAAATCAGGGTAGGTAGTGCATACGTGGATAACAAGGGAAATCAGGGATAGTATCAAAGCAAAAGAGGATGCGTACAAATTAGCCAGAAAAAGCAGCATACCAGAGGACTGGGAGAAATTCAGAGACAAGCAGAGGAGGACAAAGGGCTTAATTAGGAAATGGAAAATAGATTATGAAAGAAAACTGGCAGGGAACATCAAAACTGACTGCAAAAGTTTTTATAGATATGTGAAGAGAAAGAGATTAGTTAAAACAAATGTAGGTCCCTTGCAGTGAGAAACAGGTGAATTGATCATGGGGAACAAGGATATGGCGGACCAATTGAATAACTACTTTGGTTCCATCTTCACTAAGGAAGACATAAATAATCTGCCGGAAATAGCAGGGGACCACGGGTCAAAGGAGATGGAGGAACTGAGTGAAATCCAGGTTAGTCGGGAAGTGGTGTTGGGTAAATTGAATGGATTAAAGGCCGATAAATCACCAGGGCCAGATAGGCTGCATCCCAGAGTACTTAAGGAAGTAGCTCCAGAAATAGTGGATGCATTAGGGATAATTTTTCAAAACTCTTTAGATTCTGGAGTAGTTCCTGACGATTGGAGGGTAGCAAACGAAACCCCACTTTTTAAGAAGGGAGGGAGAGAGAAAATGGGGAATTACAGACCAGTTAGTCTAACATCGGTAGTGGGGAAATTGCTAGAGTCAGTTATTAAAGATGGGATAGCAACACATTTGGAAAGTGGTGAAATTATTGGACAAAGTCAGCATGGATTTACGAAAGGTAAATCATGTCTGACGAATCTAATAGAATTTTTCGAGGATGTAACTGGTAGAGTGGATAGGGGAGAACCAGTGGATGTGTTGTATCTGGACTTTCAGAAGGCTTTCGACAAGGTCCCACATAAGAGATTAGTATACAAACTTAAAGCACATGGTATTGGGGGTTCAGTATTGATGTGGATAGAGAACTGGCTGGCAAACAGGAAGCAAAGAGTAGGAGTAAACGGGTCCTTTTCACAATGGCAGGCAGTGACTAGTGGGGTACCGCAAGGCTCAGTGCTGGGACCCCAGCTATTTACAATGTATATTAATGAACTGGATGAGGGAATTGAAGGCAACATCTCCAAGTTTGCGGATGACACTAAGCTGGGGGGCAATGTTAGCTGTGACGAGGATGCTAGGAGACTGCAAGGTGACTTGGATTGGCTGGGTGAGTGGGCAAATGTTTGGCAGATGCAGTATAATGTGGATAAATGTGAGGTTATCCACTTTGGTGGCAAAAACAGGAAAGCAGACTATTATCTAAATGGTGGCCGACTAGGAAAAGGGGAGATGCAGCGAGCCCTGGGTGTCATTGAAAGTACGCATGCAGGTGCAGCAGGCAGTGAAAAAAGCGAATGGTATGTTAGCTTTCATAGCAAAAGGATTTGAGTATAGGTGCAGGGAGGTTCTACTGCAGTTGTACAGGGTCTTGGTGAGACCACACCTGGAGTATTGCGTACAGTTTTGGTCTCCAAATCTGAGGAAGGACATTATAGCCAGAGAGGGAGTGCAGAAAAGGTTCACCAGACTGATTCCTGGGATGTCAGGACTTTCATATGAGGAAAGACGGGATAGACTTGCTAGAATTTAGGAGATTGAGAGGGGATCTTATAGAAACGTACAAAATTCTTATGGGGTTGGACAGGCTAGATGCAGGAAGATTGTTCCCGATGTTGGGGAAGTCCAGGACAAGGGGTCACAGCTTAAGGATAAGGGGGAAATCCTTTAAGACCGAGATGAGAAAAAACTTTTTCATACAGAGAGTGGTGAATCTCTGGAACTCTCTGCCACAGAGGGTAGTTGAGGCCAGTTCATTGGCTATATTTAAGAGGGAGTTAGATGTGGCCCTTGTGGCTAAAGGGATCAGGGGGTATGGAGAGAAGGCAGGTACGGGATACTGAGTTGGATGATCAGCCATGATCATATTGAATGGCGGTGCAGGCTCGAAGGGCCGAATGGCCTTCTGCACCTATTTTCTATGTATCTATGTATCTAGGAAGCAAGTGGGGAAGGGGGATGAGGACGGTGGAAGTGAGTGGAGGGGAGAAGGGAGGGGGTGAGGGGGGGGTGAGGGGGGGAGGGCAGGGGAGAAGTGGGGGCTCCACACCGACCTGGGGGTGCCGAGCATCCGCGTCGAGCCGCCCGTCCGCCAGCCAGGATGACCGGCGCCCTGACGTCACCCCCAATCTGAGGGGGACCGCCGGTGATTGGCGCTGAGTCACCTGGCGGGTGAAATGCATCATGGGAAGAAGGTCACCGGGTGCTGCAGTAAATCAGTAGGTCGTGCAGCGTCTGAGGGAACGTGAACAGGTGCATCGTGACCTCCCGCCACCAGGGAGGCGCTGCAGTCGGAGGACCAGAGGGCGCCCAGACCTCCTTCCATTCCTCACTCACTGACATCCCCGAGAGAGAGGGGGAGAGAGGAAGGGGGGGGGGGAATCATGCTTCATTTTGTTTTTAATTCGTCGTCTAATTGCTGATTTTTGGTCCAAAATGCTTAACTAAAACATTTAGATCCAAGCATAAATACACAAATGCAGGCCTGCGTTCCGGGCAAGTTCTGAGATTCGGAGCCTGTTTCGTAGGCCTCAGGGCTGTTTTATAGGCTCCGGGCCTGTGTTGTGGGCTCAGGTCCTGTATTTTAGGCCCCAGGCCTGTGTTGTGGGCTTTCGCCTAGGTTCTGAACCTTCCGACCTGTGTTTCATAGGCCCCAGGCCTGTGTCATTGGCTCCAGGGTTGTGTCATAGGCCCCAGGCTTGTGCCATAGGCTCCAGGGTTGTGTCATAGCCTCCAGGCCTGTGTCGTAGGCTCCAGGCCTGTGTTATAGGCTCTGGGCCCTGTGTTATAGGCTCCAGGCCTGTGTTATAAGCTCTGGGCCTCTGTTGTAGGCTCCGGGTCTGTGTTGTAGGCTCCAGGCCTGTGTTTTTGGCTCCAGGCCTGTGTTTTTGGCTCCAGGCCCTGTGTTGTAGGCTCCAGGCCCGTATTGTAGGCTCCAGGTCTGTGTTATAGGCTCCGGGCCTGTGTTATAGGCTCCGGGCCTGTGTTATAGGCTCAGGGCCTGTGTTATAGGCTTCGGGCCTGTGTCATAGGCTCCGGGCCTGTGCTATAGGCTCCGGGCCTGTGCTATAGGCTCCGGGCCTGTGTTATAGCCTCTGGCGCTGTGTTGTAGGCTCTGGGAGTGTCTTGGAGGATCCATACCTAAATTCTGGGTTTTGGCCAAAATTCTGAGCCACATCACTGTATTATAGTCTCTGAGGGCTGTCAGATGACCTCCTCCATCAGGCTATCAGCAGAGAGCAGAGGCCACCATGACTGAAGTCCCATCACCCCTTTGCTCCACATGGAAAACAACTCCGAGCATCCATCCAGCCAACTGAGGCAAAAGCACACTGGATAACCACCAAGTGGTCACAGGAGTGGAAGGCAACCTCATCTCCATTGCACAGCTACATCTCTTCACCAGATAAAAGCTCCAGGGTCTGAGCTCCCCAGAGTAGCTTGGTACTGGAGTTGGGCATTTCAATGCCAGCATGTGGAGATGGGGGCACCGCCAGAGCCCAGCCTGTGAATGGGGAGCAGAACAGACAGCCAAACATGTCATCTCTGGGTGCCCGCTCTACCACCCACCAAATGGAGTTCAGGGCCTGGCAGACATTGACGCAGAGACAACAACGTGGCTGCTCAACACCCAGCTTGAGATCTAACTATTCCCTTGGTTTATTTATGTTTCATTTGCAAGAAGAAGGGCTTTATTATAGGCTCTGGGCCTGTGCTACAGTTATCGTCTCCGGGTCTAAGTTCTGGGCTTTGACCTAAGTTCTGGTGCCACAAGCCTGTGTTTTGTAGGCCACAGGACTGTATTATAGGCTCCAGGCCTATGTTTTATGCTTTTGAACCTCCAGGGGCGCCGGGGAGATGGCCAGCCCTGCCGGCAGTCTGTTAGTTTTTTCACCTTTTTGTTATTTTTCGCGTCTGTTTAAAGTTTATGTTCTTCAGTTTGTTTTATGTGGGGGGAGGGGTCGAGGGAAACTGTATTTCAAGTTCTTACCTTCCCAGAGATGTGATAAATTTTCTGCTCACATTCTCCGGGCTCTGCGGGCTACCATCGCTGGAGCTGGAGCCCCACCGCGGGGCGCAGACTTAACATCGGAGCGGATCCCTTGCATGGGATCGCTCCCACCGCAGCCTGCGGACTTACCATCAAGGGCTCGCAGTCTCAGGAGAGGATGAGTCGGGAGTTCCAACGCCGTAGAAGGTTCGTCCAGCCCCGACGCGAGGTTCGATCGCCCGGCGTGGGGGAGCTGATATTCCCCCGATGCAGCTGAACGCCTCGACGCGGAGGGCCCAAACACCGCCGGCTACGGGAGTCAAGACCGTCCCGTCAACGGAGGCCCCCGACCAAGGAAGAACAAAAGGAAGGACTTGAACTTTATTTTGCCTACCATCACAGTGAGGAATGTGTAGGTGTCACTGTGGTGGATGTTCATGTTAAAATGTGTTTTTGCATCTGTTGCTGTTAAATGTATGACTGACCTGGTCAGTGAAATTCCTCGAATGTTGCAAAACATACCTGGCGAATAAAATCTGATTCTGATTTGGCCCAGGTTCTGGGACTCAGAGCCTGTGTTGCAGGCCTCTGGGCCGTGTTGAAGGCTCCGGGCCTGGTTGTGGGCTTTGGCCTCCACTTTGTTTTCAAGGGACTGTAGATTAGCCAGTAGGATGGTAGGGAGAGGGGGTCATAGTCCCCTGCGCTAGACACAATGGAGGCCTCTCCGATGATTCCAGGTACTGTGTTTACTGTAACCTGCTGTTTTTGCGAAACTGCGCTGGCACGGGGATTCCCTTGCAGGCGGCAGCTCCAGCTCCGTTGCTCCTGGAAGATCCTGCCTGTCATCTCCGGAGATCTTCCCGGTGTTTCTAGGTACAGTACCTGTGATCCTCAGTCGGGTTGTGGGGTCCATCGATCGAGGGATATCGCTAGTGCATTCAAGTGAGAGAGACGGAGAGAGAGAGGGAAGGGGGGGAGGGGGAGGTGGAGTGGGGGTGGAGGAGGGAAGAGGGAGGGGAGAGGAAGGGGAGGGGGAAGTGCATGGTTGAAGATGAGAGTTTTAGTAATATTCTAGACCGTGGGACCCGTTGAGCCCGTCCCCCAACACAGGGGGTGGAGGGTAGAGCGCACGGTTTCACACGGGAGAGCTGGTCCCAGAACACAATATTCCACCACTCACCCTTAACCCCCAAATGTGCGGGCGCGGCTGAATGGTTCCTGTTGTGACATAACTACTCCCACACATACACTAATCCCCACTCACTAACCCCCCACAAACAGTAACCCCCCACACACAGTAACCCCCCACACACAGTAACCCCCCACACACACACACACTAACCTCCCCACACCCACTAACTCCCCCCACACCCACACTAACCTCCCCCCACACACACACTAACCACACATACACACACTAACCCCCCCCCACACACATACTAACCCCCCCACACACACTAACCTCCCTCCACACACTAAGCCCCACATACACACTAACCCCTCCACACACACCCACTAACATCCCCCCACACACTAGCCCCCACACACACACTAACCCCCCCCCCACATACACTAACCCGCCCACACACACAGACCCCCCACAGACGCAAACACCAACCCCCCCACGAGCACACATTAATCCCCGCCCTATCACGCATACTCCCAACTCGCAGGCGTGTCTAGAGAGGTCGAGGTGGGGGGGGTAGAGAGAGAAGGCAGTGAGAGGGGACAGAGTCAGAGAGAGGGGGTAGAGAGAGGGGCGGAGAGAGAGGGAGGAGTGGAGTGAGGGGGGGAGAGAGGGGTGGAGTGAGGGGGGATGAAGAGAGAGCCCAAGTGAGAGAGAGGCAGGGGGGGAGAGAGAGGCAGGGGGAGAGAGGAGGGGAGGAGAGAGGAGGGGGAGAAAGAGGACGGGGTGGAGAGAGAAGAGGGGGGAGAGAGGAGGGCGGGAGAGTGGTGGAGGGGTGTAGGCTGTAGGGGAGGGGGGTGGAAGAGAGCTCCCAACTCGCAGGCGCGTCTAGAGAGGGAGAGGGAGGAGGGCAGACACAGAGAGAGGGGAGGTAGAGAGGGGGGGAGAGTTGGGGTCATTAGCGGGTCGTTTCTTTCGAGAAGATGTGACAACACACAAACAGATAAATAAACACACACACATCCAAGATCATAGTTTTATAATTATGGAGATAGATAGATACAGATATAGAGGAAAGCTTATCGTTCACATTTACTGTCACATGTGCCAATTAAGGTACAGTGATATTTGAGTTCCCATACAGCCATACTAAGTAAAAAGCAACAAGACACAGTGTCACATAAAATAAAAATTAACGGAAACATCCACCACAGCGGAATCCACATTCCTCACTGTGATGGAAGGTAATAAAGTTCAATCATCTTCCTCGTTTGTTCACCCGTGGTCGGGTCTGTTGAACCCTCCGCAGTCGCCGCTGCCGATGTCCGAAGCCGTTGCGTCGGGAAGGATTGGAACACTCCGCAGCATGGAGCTCCCAATTCGGCCTCTCCTTACCGGAGACCGCGGACTTTACGGTGTTAAAATCCACAGGCTCCGAGGTTGGAGCTCCTCACGGGCGATCCTCGGCTAAGGAGGAAAATCGCATTTCCGTCGAGGTAAGAGACTGAAAAACAGTTTCCCCCAAATTCCCCCTCCCATTTAAAACAAACCTAGAAACACTAAAACATACTTTTAAAACATACTTAAAATATGGGAAGCAGTAATCCTGACGCCTTTCGCCAGTGAGAAGCAGACAGAGGAATGACGAAGAGATGGCCCACGAGGGAAGGGGGTATGTCCGTTTAATTTGGATAATTCAATGTTCATGTCATTGGGCTGTAAGCTTTGAGGTGCCGTCCCTCCAGTTTGCGTGTCACCTCACTCTGGCAATGGAGGAGGCCCAGGACAGAAAGACCAGTGTGGGAGTGGGAAGGGGAGTTAAAATGGTTGGCAACCGGGAGATCCATCAGCCCAAGGCGGACCGAGCGCAAATGTAGGGTGAAATGCATGCCTAGTCTACATACAAGGAACAGCAGATGCTGGTTTATAATAAGAGACACAAGCTCCTGGAGTAACTTGCACATCTGGAGAGCATGGGCAGGCAACATTCTAGGTCAGGTGCTGCCACATGCTGGACATGCGGGTGAAACCCTTGCCACACTCAGCGCACACAAAGGATCTCTCTCTGGTGTGTATCCGCCCCCATGCTCTCTTGTCACAGTGGGAGCAGCTGCTCGACGGCGTGGGCCCGCCGGTGCTGCCGCAAACCCCGCGAGCTGTCAAACGCCTCACCACAGTACGGGCAATCGTAGGGCTGGCCACTGGTGTGCACACGCTGTTGAGACAGGACATGGGAGGCCATGGCAAAGAGCTCTCCACACACCGGGCTGGGGATGGGACGGTCGCCGGCGTGCACCCGCTGGTGGGACAGCAGTCTGGTGGAGCAGATGAAGCCCTTGCCGCACTGGGTGCAGGTGTAGGGGTGCTCCCCAGTGTGGGTGCGCTGGTGCTTCAGCAGGTTGTCAGAGCGGGTGAAGCACTTGCCGCACTGAGCGCATGTGTAGGGGCGCTCGCTGTGTGGGTGCGCTGATGTTTGAGCAGGTTGCTGGATTGGGTGAAGCTCTTGCCGCACTGGGCACAGGTGTAGGGGCGCTCGCCGGTGTGGGTGCGCTGGTGCTTCAGCAGGTTGCCAGAGCTGGTGAAGCCCTTGCCGCACTGGGCACAGGTGTAAGGACGCTCAACGGTGTGGGTGCGCTGGTGCACCAGCAGGTTGCTGGATTTGGTGAAGCCCTTGCCGCACTGGGCACAGGTGAAGGGGCGCTCGCCGGTGTGGGTGCGCTGGTGCTGCAGCAGGTTGCTAGAGCTGACGAAGCACTTGCCGCACAGGGCACAGGTGTAGGGGCGCTCGCCGGTGTGGGTGCGCTGGTGCTTCAGCAGTTTACTAGAGCTGGTGAAGCCCTTGCCGCACTGGGCGCAGGTGTAGGAGCGCTCGACAGTGTGGGTGCGCTGGTGCTCCAGCAGGTTGCTGGATCTGGTGAAGCCCTTGCTGCACTGGGCACAGGTATAGGGGCGCTCACCGGTGTGGATGCGCTGGTGCACCAGCAGCCTGGTGGAGCTGGTGAAGCCCTTGCCGCACTGGGCACAGGTGTAGGGGCGCTCGCCGGTGTGGGTGCGCTGGTGCTCCAGTAATTTGCTAGAGCGGGCGAAGCCCTTGCCGCATTGAGCACAGGTGTAGGGGCGCTCGCCGGTGTGGGTGCGCTGGTGCATCAGCAGTTGACTGGACTTGGAGAAGCTCTTGCCGCACTGGGCACAGGTGTAGGGCCGCTCCCTTGTGTGCACGTGCCTGTGCACCTTCAGGTCCTTGGACGATTTGAAGCCTTTGCTGCAATCGGAGCAGGTGAAGAGCCGCTCACTGCTGTGCACCCATTGGTGCTCCCGCAGCCCCGACAACTGGGTAAAGCTCTTGCCGCATGTGGAGCAGGCATAGGGCTTCTCGCCCCTGTGCAGTTGCCGGTGGGCCATCAGGACATTCGCCGTCTTGAAACTCTTGCCGCACTCCGAGCAGTTGAAAGGGCGTTCTCCCGTGTGCACCCGCCGGTGGATCTCCAGCTCGCTCGGGCTCTGCCAGGCCCTTGCCACATATGTCGCACTCATAACGCTTCTCCTTGTTGTGCCCCGTCTTGTGGTCCTCCATCGAAGCTCAGCCCGCACACCGAGCGAGCGGGCGGGCGGGGGGGATCACCGGCACCCCGGCCGCCCTCAATAGCCGCTTACGTCACCGTCTCTCTGTCCACAGCAACGGCTCCTAAACCCTGCAGGAGGGGAACACAGAGGGTCAACAAGCTGGCAAACAGGACATTACAAGCACAGGGTACACAAAAATGCTGGAGAAACTCAGCGGGTGCAGCAGCATCTATGGAGCGAAGGAAATAGGTAACGTTGAGTTTCTCCAGTCATTTTTGTGTACCTTCGATTTTCCAGCATCTGCAGTTCCTTCTTTAACACATTACAAGCACATATTGAGTCCGTTTACGGCGGAGGAAACCGTTATATAATTCTGCGCACACCGGTACAGTTGCTGCCTCACCGCCAGAGACCCAGGCTTGATCCTGACTACGGGTGCTCTCTCCTCACACTCACTCTCTCCCCACCCCCTCTCTCCCCACCCCCTCTCTCCCCCTAAATATATATATATATATATATATATATATATATATATATATATATATATATATGTATTTTTCTTTCTCTCTCTCTCTCTCTCTCTCTTTTTCTTTCTCCTCCCCCCCTCTCTCTTTCTATCTCCCTCCCTCTTTCTCACCGTCCAGTGCGGGTCGGCTCCATCTTGGCCGCCGCGTCATTTCCGGGCAGAGGCCACCCCACTGCTCGACCTGGCAGCCTGCGGGGCAACGGGCCGGGGCCGCGACGTCTTTGCGGGCTGATGCCCCTCTCTCTGTCTGCGGGGCAACGGGCGGCCGGACCTGGCCGTGACGTCATTTCCGGGCTGAGGTCCCTGCGCCGCGCGGTCTCTCTCTCTGTCTCCGGGGCAACGGGCAGCGGCCGGCGGGCGGGCGGGATGAGCCGTGAGTATCCGGGCCGGGCCGGGCGCGGTGAGAGGCTCCGGTGGATCAGGGCGGGCGGGGCAGGGCGGGGCGGGGCTGGGGATTCGGTGCGCGGGGCGCGGTCCAGTCCTCAGGCACCCGGGAGACAGTGACTGGGCCTCGGGTTGGCGGAGCGCTCTGGGAGCTGGGCCTACGCCGGGTCCCGCCACCGCCGCCGCAACACGCCCATCAATCTCGGGTGGGGCTGATGGGTGGGCGCCGTGGAAGAGTAATGTCGCGGCTGAGGGGAGCGGGGAGTCGGGACATAGTCTCTCTCTCTCTCTCGATCTCTGCATCTTTCTCTATCTCTCTCTCTCTCTAGGGAGGTTGCACGGCAGTCGGGTCACGACCCATGACCCGTACTGTTGCTACGCTACGCCAACTGGAGTACACGCTATGAACTGCGTGTAAGCTCTGACCATTGTTTCCAGCGTAGCGGGCCCGTTAAAACCCGCCGAAATTGTCAATTTTTCCGCTGTAAATAATTATGGAAATCGGGATAAGCGGGAGAGACATTTATCCAACTTCAGAGTTCAAAAAGTGAGGTGAAATGACGGAAGATAGAAGCGACAGCTGAAAGGAACAACGACAGCCAAAGTGCTTGTCGAACATTGGCAGTTTGCTCACTGCATTTCATCAACTAAGGCATTATTTGAGGTTTTTTCTGATTCCTTTGGCATCTAAAAAATTTTAGAAGGATAAATCTGGCTGTAAAATTTAAAAATCGCCCATGGTTCTCGTGGGTTTTTACATACAAAAATAAAACACCTCTGAAGCAAAATTTACAACCAAATTTATCACTTCTGAGACTTTTCAGATACGAAAGGAATGAAGAAAACCCCCAATAATGCCTTCCTGTTGATGAAATGCAGTGAGCAAACGCGATAAATCACAATATTTTCAATTCCGATATCTGCACGGCCAATGTACGCCAAGCACTTTAGCTGCTGTTGTCCCTTCAGCTCTCGCTTCTCTTTACCTTCATTTCGCTTCACTTTTGGAATTCTGAAGTTGGGTACATGTCTCTCACACTTACCCCGACTTCCACAATTTTTTACAGCGAAACAATTCAACATTTTGGCGTTTTTTAACAGGTAGGAAAGTACGCGTTTCCAGCATTAATAACATATACCGGAAGTTACGTATGTCCTCCAGATGGATAGAGCGGCTCCATGCGTCAAGCCCTATGACCCGGTGACCTTGCGTGCAAGCCCCCTATAGGGAGGTTGCACGGCAGTCGGGTCACGACCCATGACCCGTACTGTTGCTATGCTACACCAACTGGAGTACACGTGATGAACTGCAGGTAAGCACTGACCATTGTTTCCAGCATAGCGGGCCCGTTAAAACCCGCTGAAATGGTCAATTGTTGCTGTAAATAATTATGGAAATCGGGATAAGCGGGAGAGACATTTATCCTACTTCAGAATTCCAAAAGTGAGGAGAAATGACGGTAGATAGAAGCGAGAGCTGAAGGGACAACAACAGCTAAAGTGCTTGTCGAACATTGGCCGTTTGCTCACTGCTCCGGTGGATCAGGGCGGGCGGGACGGGGCGGGGCGGGCGCGCTGGCTGGGGATTCGGTGTGCCGGGGGGGTCCAGTCCTCCGGCCAGGCCACGGCCTCGCACCCGGGAGACAGTGACTGGGCCTGGGGTTGGCGGAGCGCTCGGGGAGCTGGCCCGGGGGGTTGGTGGAGCGCTCGGGGAGCTGGGCCTGAGGTCGGGCCTACCGCCCCCGCCGCCCCCACAACACGACCATCAATCTCGGGTGGGGCTGATGGGTGGGCGCCGTGCGGCCGGGGGAGACTGAGAAAGGAATAGAGAGACATATAAAGAAAAAACATACATAATGCCTTACTATTGATGAAATGCCGTGAGCAAACGCGATAATAAGCACGAGAGACATTTATCCTACTTCTAAACGTGAGGAGAAATGACGGTAGACAGAAGCAAGAGTTGAAGCGACAACAACAGCTAAAGTGCTTGGCGAACATTGGCCGTGCAGATATCGAGATTGAAAATATTGGGAATTATCGCGTTTGCTCACTGCATTTCATCAACAGTAAGGCATTATTTGTGTTTTTTCTTGATTCCTTTGGCATCTAAAAAGTTTCAGAAGTGATAAATCTGGCTGTAAAATTTAAAAATTGCCCATGGTTCTCAAGTGGGTTTTTGCATACAAAAGGAGTAATGTCAGGGCTGAGGGGAGGGGGAGTCGGGACAGAGTCTCTCTCTCCCTCTGTCTATCTCTCTCTGTCTCTCTCTATCTCTGTGTCTCTTCCTCTGTCTCTCTATCAAATGTCATTTGAAACGGGAATGGTGCCGGAGGATTGGCGTACTGCGCATGTTGTTCCATTGTTTAAAAAGGGTTCTAAGAGTAAACCTAGCAATTATAGACCTGTTAGTTTGACGTCAGTGGTGGGCAAATTAATGGAAAGGATACTTAGAGATAATATATATAATCATCTGGATAAACAGGGTCTGATTAGGAACAGTCAACATGGATTTGTGCCTGGAAGGTCATGTGTGACTAATCTTGAATTTTTTGAAGAGGTTACTAGGGAAATTGATGAGGCTCTATATGGACTTCAGTAAGGTCTTTGACAAGGTTCCACATGAAAGGTTGGTTAAGAAGGTTCAATTGTTGGGTATTAATGGTGGAGTAGCAAGATGGATTCAACAGTGGCTGAATGGGAGATGGCAGAGAGTAATGGTGGATAACTGTTTGTCATGTTGGAGGCCGGTGACTAGTGGGGTGCCTCGGGGATCTGTGTTTGGTCCACTGTTGTTTGTTATATACATCAATGATCTGGATGATGGTGTGGTAAATTGGATTAGTAAGTATGCAGATGATACTAAGATAGGTGGTGTTATGGATAATGAAGTCTACAGAGAGATTTAGGCCATTTGGAAGAGTGGGCTGAAAGATGGCAGATGGAGTTAAATGCTGATAAGTGTGAGGTGCTACATTTTGGCATGACAAATCAAAATAGGATGTACCTGGTAAATGGTAGCGAATTGAGGAATGCAGTTGAACAGAGGGATCTAGGAATAACTGTGCATAGTTCCCTGAAGGTGGAATCTCATGTAGATAGGGTGGTAAAGAAAGCTTTTGATGTGCTGGCCTTTATAAATCAGAGCATTGAGTATAGAAGTTGAGATGTAATGTTAAAATTGTACAAGGCATTGGTGAGGCCAATACTGGAGTATGGTGTACAATTTTGGTCGCCAAATTATAGGAAAGATGTCAACAAAATAGAGAGAGTACAGAGGAGATTTACTAGAATGTTGCCTGGGTTTCAGCACCTAAGTTACAGAGAAAGATTGAACAAGATAGGTCTTTATTTGGAGCGCAGAAGGTTAAGGGGGGACTTGATAGAGGTCTTTAAAATTATGAAAGGGATAGACAGAGTTGACGTGGATCAGCTTTTTCCATTGAGAGTAGGGAAGATTCAAACAAGAGGACATGATTTGAGAATTAAGGGACAAGTTTAGGGGTAACATGAGGGGGAACTTCTTTACTCAGAGAGTGGTAGCTGTGTGGAATGAGCTTCCAGTGGAAGTGGTGGAGGCAGGTTCGATTTTATCATTTAAAAATAAATTGGATAGGTATATGGACGGGAAAGGTATGGAGGGTTATGGTCTGAGTGCAGGTAGATGGGACTAGGTGAGAGTAAGTGTTCGGCACAGACTAGAAGGGTCGAGATGGCCTGTTTCCGTGCTGTAATTGTTATATGGTTATCTCTCTCTCTCTATAGGGGGGCTGCACGTAAGGTCACCGGGTCAAAGGACTTGACGCACGGAGCCGCTCAATCCATCTGGAGGACATCGCAGCTTCCGGTATATGTTGTTAATACACGAAACGCGTACTTCCCTACCTGTTAAAAACCGCCAAAATGGTGAATTTTTGCGCTATAAATAATTGTGGAAGTCGGGGTAACAGTGAGAGACATCTATCCTACTTCAGAAATCCAAAAGTGAAGAAAAATGAAGGTAAAGAGAAGCGAGAGCTGAAGGGTCAACAACAGCTAAATTGCTTGGCGAACATTGGCCGTGCAGATATCAAATTGGAAAATATTGGGAATTATCGCGTTTGCTCACGGCATTTCATCAACAGTAAGGCATTATGTACGTTTTTTCTTTATTCATTTGGTATCTAAAAGTTTCAGAAGTGATAAATCTGCCTGTAAAATTTTTAAATCGCACATGGTTCTGAAGTGGGTTTTTACATGCAAAAAGAAAACGCTTCTGAAGCTAAATTTATAATTAAAAATATCTCCAGACTTATGAGTGGTGTGTGGAAAAGTAAGTTTTCTATCATTATGCTATTGAGATGTATATTTGGGCAAATAATAAAATGTTCTTACAGCTTAAACACCCACTCCATTTCAAGAGGATATTGTCAATTTGCTGAGGTTGATTATGTCCAATTAACAGCTAACAATTATGCCATTTCTTGGCTTGCATTTGAGTAAAATGTAATTCAAAACCCACGTATGGTTTGCGATTTTTTAAATGATAAATTTTGCTTCAGCGGCGTTTTCTTTTTGTATGTATAAACCCACTTGAGAACCATAGGCGAGTTAAAAAATTTACAGCCAGATTTATCACTTCTGAAACTTTTAGATGCCAAAGGATTCAAGAAAAAACACAAATAATGCCTTAATGTTGATGAAAAGCAGTGAGCAAACACGATAATTCCCTACATTTCCAATCTCGATATCTGCACGGCCAATGTTCACCAAGCACTTTGGCTGTTGTTGTCCCTTCAGCTCTCGCTTCTATTGTTGTGGTTTTCATTACTCAAATTAATAATTAATTCAGATCACGCGGAGAATTCTTCAAGAAGTTTAAACTTTTATTTGCAAACAAAAGCTTGTTCTCCACATGATCAAAACACATGGAGCCCTCTTCTACAAACAATCATCACTCTTTATACTATTTTCACATTCGCATTTCCCACCCCTGTTATCTCCATATCCAATCATTTGCCAGTATTCCCTTATTTCCAGCCAATCACTTGCTTCCTCTTATGCCCCTCTTACCAGTACTTTTCCACAATAACCACAGTTATAAGTCACACGACTCCCCTTTATGGCTGCTAGCTAGCCTCGTGGCTTCTTCCTTTGTTCTTAAATGCTTTATTTTAACCACGTGAAATCAAAAGGAAAATTGGTATCAATTCACAAAGATCGCTCCTCAAAATAAGCTACATGTGATTCAGTGGTTGCCCAATTTATATATATAAGACCTTGTTCCCATTAAACCTATAATCTTGGAAAAGAATGTAACTTCTTAAACTACAGATCCAAACACAAAGATCTAATGTAAAATAAAAATACAATATTTCCCTAATTAAAATACACTATATTTCCCAGATGACCTTCTTTATACATCATCTTTAAACTAGCATTATCTTGTTATAAACTTTAAAGTATGAATGTGCTCTATCTCTGCAAACATACCTATTTTGCCAGCATAGCAAGGGTCATAAAACTGTCCCAGGTGACAAACGATAATGGTCCCTTGGCCATCTCACACTCCCTCCCCCTTTCTTATTATCTCTAGGGGGGTGGCATTCCAACCCCATCCTTGGGCCTCTTTACGACTTTGCTATCTTACTGACAACATTATCTAAGGATTGTCACATTTCCAGCCCCACTATTCTTTCTCAACATCTTAGTCCCCTCAGTTCATATAAACAACATAAATCTAACCTACAAAGGTCATATACCCCCCACCCAACATTATCCAAATGTAAACAATTGCCAGTCATAAATGCTAAGCCCTTTGTATTGCAGAATGTCTCCTGAGAAAAAGCATGTGGTCTGTGACTGACCAAATGGCCTGTATCTTGAGAACGGCCACACGTCTTAAACTACTTTTAAATACAGATTATATAAGATACATTTAATACAGAAAATAATATGTACTATATATCCCCCCTCTGAGACTTCTTAAGTCTCATAGAAAAAGAACACCACAAGCTCCACATCTTGGTTGTCAAATTAAACTACGACCAATTTCAGGGACCTTAAATTTGTAATGCTCAGTTTTATAGTTCTTTCTCTAAAAACCTGGATATCTGGGCCAAAAACCCACCCCCATTATACTAGGGTGGGGAAAAAGACCCAGTTCTCCGCACAATCTATATTTCAATATCTCTCTGGCATGTTCTGCACATCATCATCATCATAGTATTCTATCGTTGGTGTCTGCTTCTTAAGGGGAACGTCTTCACCTTCATCCCTGAGCACCCAAAGCTGCTTGGCAGTAACTCTCACTAGAAAAGACTTAATACAAGGTAAGACACAACAAAACACGGCAACCACCACGAGCAGCACAACTCCAATGATCATCCCCGTCTTAGCCACCCATGCTCCCCACCCGCCTAACATTTTTTCCAGCCAACTGAAGGTGTCATGTCCAAAACCTGCATTCTGCTTGATCTCTTTCCTCAAATTTCTTAATTTAACCATTGTTTTAGTGAAAGATCCCTCCGGACAAGTATTGTTAGGTATATAGGTACAACATTTTTCTCCAAACAAAACACATACACCTTATTCTGCCCTTATTTACACCATTCTTAGAGTCACTAATGTCTCAAAAAACCTCACTTATTATCTTGTTAAAGCTCTGTTCTTCCCTCACTTCTTTATCCTCCAGTTCACTTACCTCAGGGCTACTGTCGAGTCATACCTGTAGGACAGCCTTCATGTTTGGATTGAGATGGTACCAGGTAGATCAACCTTCCACCTGAACAGCGGTGGGTGATTCGGAAAACTAATACATACACCTTGTCTCCAGGTTTAAAGGATCCTTCCTCCTGGTTCACCTTCAACTGCTTTTGCTATGCCTGTGCATAAATAGACTTGTGCATTATAATTAACTGTTGCATATACTTCTTAAATGCTACCTCTAACTGTTCCAAACTCGGTCCCTGCATGGGTCGGCCAGTAAGCATCTCATATGGTGTTATATGGGTTATTCGGTTAGTTTGCATGCAACATCTCATCAGTGCCAATGGCAGGGCATCAATCTAATTCAACTTTGTAGTTACACAAATCTTATTTATCTTAGCCTTCAATGTTCCATTTATTCTTTCCACCATGCCCTGTGACTGCAGATGATATACACATCCAAATCTTTGTTTTACTCTAAAGGCTGTAGCACCAGCTTAACTACTCACTGAATGAAACCCAATCCGTTATCAAAACTGATTTCTGTAGGTCTACTAAATCTTGGGATTAACTCATTCGTCAGAAACTTTATTACAGTCCCTGCACCCAAATCTTTGAACAGTACTGCCTCCACAACCTGCTAAATCTATCAATCGCTACTAGCATATACGTTTTTCCTCTTACCTTCTTTATCATATCCACATAATCGATCACCAAGTGCCTTAATGGACCTTCGGGCGCAGGAATGTGACCTATAGGCGTTGTTATTCCCTTTCTGACATTGTCCTAATCTTGTTTTGAGCACATACCTCATACTGTGATGAAACGTGGTCCACCGACGCCTTCAAGTAAGGTGACCAAAACCCATCCTTTTTTACCCTCCTTATAACTTCCCCCCTTGCGCAATAATCTAACCCATGTACTTCTGTCATAAGAATGGTCAGCAATGGCGTGGGTACTACCAATAATCCTTCAGTATCCACATGCCCTTCAAGTTCTGCTTAGCTCCCCTTTGTCTCCACTTAGTTTGCTTTGCTTAGATTACCTTACCTTGCATTTGAATTATGTCCTCCTCTGTGGGTTCCAGATCCAAACCTACCTGAGGCGTATTAACAGCTGATCAGCCTCCAGATGTTGTTCTGGCTGCATCGTCTGCACTCTGATTTCCCTTTATAATCATGTTGTTTCCCTTCTTATGTGCCTAGCATTTAATGACAACTAGTGCCTCTAGCTTCATTATTGCCCTTATCAGGTCTGTACTGTACTAATAACTTTGCATGGGGTCTCCGTTGCTTTTCTTAAAGCCTTTCTGTTTCCCTACTGCTCCAAACATGTGACAGACCCCATGTGCATATGCTGAGTCTGTATACACTTCAACTTTGTCACCTTCCCTCAAGTCACATGCTGCTCTTAAAGCCCTAATTTCTGCCAACTGAGCTGAGCAAGATTACAGGCAAGCTTCCAATTTAATTACCTTAAATTCTAATTCATCCTGTCGCACCATTGCAAACCCTGCATATATGCTATTATGATCCCTTCAACAAGAAACATCCACAAACAAGACCTTTTTGCCATCTTCATTCAAAGGCTCTGACTGTAAAACATTTCTCAGACTTGTGTGTCCTGCTTTCTTCATTATTTTCCTTAATGGCATCACAATTTCAACATACTTTCCAATCTAGTCTGAACTATATCCTGCCATTCTCAAGATCATCATCATCTGTCCCACTGTCTGAGGTTTGGGAGCTTTAATTATTGCTTCAATTTGTTCCTGCGCTATAGCTTTTACTTCTTTGGATATTACCCGTCCTGAATATTCTACCTGCTGCTGACAAAACAGCAACTTCTTCCTGGATACTTTATGTCCTCCTATGCCAGCTTTTCCAAGAAAATTCAAATGTCTCGCCCACACTGCTTCTTACATGTGGAGCAAACCAACAAATCATCTACATACTGTATCAAATACTTTCTCAAGGTACACCATATAATTATATACCCATTACAGCACGGAAACAGTCCATCTCGGCCCGTCTTATCTGTGCCGAACATTTATTCTCACCTAGTCCCATCTACCTGCACTCAGACCATAACCCTCCATTCCTTTCCCGTCCATATACCTATCCAATTTATTTTATATGATAAAATCAAACCTGCCTCCCCCACTTCCACTGGAAGCTCATTCCACACAGCTACCACTCTCTGAGTAAATAAGTTCCCCCTCATGTTTCCCCTAAACTTCTGTCCCTTAATTCTCAAATCATGTCCTCTTGTTTGAATCTTCCCTACCCTCAATGGAAAAAAGCCTATCCACGTCAACTCTGTCTATCGCTCTCACCATTTTAAAGACCTCTATCAAGTTCCCCCTTAACCTTCTGTGCTCCAAAGAATAAAGACCTAACTTGTTCAACCTTTCTCTGTATCTTAGTTGCTGAAACCCAGGCAACATTCTAGTAAATCTCCTCTGTACTCTCTCTATTTTGTTGACATCTTTCCTATAATTTGGTGACCAAAATTGTACACCATACTCTAGAATTGGCCACACCAATGCCTTGTACAATTTTAACATTACATCCCAACTTCTATACTCAATGCTCTGACTTATAGAGGCCAGCACACCAAAAGCTTTCTTTACCACCCTATCTACATGAGATTCCACCTTCGGGGAACTATCCACAGTTATTCCTAGATCCCTCTGTTCCACTGCATTCCTCAATTCGCTACCATTTACCATGTACATCCTATTTTGATTTTGTCCTGCCAAGATGTAGCACCTCACACAGCATTAAACTCCATCTGCCATCTCTCAGACCACTCTTCCAAATGGCCTAAATCTCTCTGTAGACTTTGAAAATCTACTTCATTATCCACAACACCACCTATCTTAGTATCATCTGCATACTTACTAATCCAATTTATCACATCATCATCCAGATCATTGATGTATATTACAAACAACAGTGGACCCAACACAGATCCCTGAGGCACTCCACTAGTCACCGGCCTCCAACCTGACAAACAGCCATCTACCATTACTTTTTGGCATCTCTGGTACACCTTCCAAATCTACCTTTAACATCTGATTAAATACATGGGGCGAGTATTTAAATCCCTGCGGCATCCTAGCCTAGGTGTATTTAATACTTCTTCTAAATGTTCCTATCATAGCTATGTTCACCACTTAATATAATTATTATTTCCTGATTACTATACCTGTTCACATCCCCAACACACCTTATCCATTACCTGCCTCCCTACTAGCCTTCCTTGACCTCCTCCTTGAGATCCCTCCCTCCCTTGGGGCCACAGTCCTGTCTGGGCTCGTATCCAGATTTATTTCACTCCTGATAGGGCATTTGAGGAAACGCTCCCCCAAAGACATTTATTATTGGCATGGGATTCTCTGGCCCCTGTTTGGTTCTGCCATAGGACTCACTGTGTGTATGTGTATCACTTATTTCAGTCTTTCCAACCAGGTCTGTTGTTATTGACAACATTGTCTTTCCTTTTTCACGCTCTTTCTTTTGAGCTCTTCAAGTTACATTTGCATCACTTTTCTCTGCACCTCTTCCTGCTGGTCTGCAAGTCTTTTTCTTATCTTTGCGATATTTCTCGACCGCATGGACCAAATGATCGCTGAACCGGGGGTGGGACATAGATGACAATCCCACCACCTCCCCCAATCTAGACTTGATTTGAGGAGGCATGACATCCACCACAGTGGTTCAGAATATAGTGTTCATTAACTGGTTGCCTTCTATTTCTTGTTCTGTTTCGAGTCTCCACTTTTTCAGCTGGTTTTCCAGATAGGCTGCTGGATTCTCTATCTCCCCCAGTGGATCTCCCCTTAGTGCCTTGGGGTCCACTTTGAGTGGGAAACAGTCTCTGAGGGCCTGCAATACCTTCTGCCTGACTATGTCAAACGGCGTGCCATTGATCATTGCGTTATCTACCGCATTTTTTATACCAACCATCTTCATGAGTTCTGTCAGTTTAGTGATTCCTATTACTTTCACCAATAGTGCCTTCAAATCTCCCATAGCCAATAAGCGTCCCGCGTTCTCCTCCAAAGCCCCAATCCATTTTCCTGCCCCATCATAAATTTTTGGCAAGGTATTTTTAGCCCTCTCAGGTTATGGGTGCCCCAGAGGATAATCTGTGTCTGTCCTGCTCTTTTCTTTTTAAAGCAGTATCATCAATTTATCCCTCTGTTCATATTCCGCTTCTTCTATCACCATGTCTTCCCACTCTAATCCTTTTGGTGTGCCGTCCTTCTCATTCTAAACTCAATTTCCTATGTCTCAGATATTCTAGCCTCCTTTGCAAATTCATTCACCTTCCTTTTAAAATCTTTCACTGACTTCTCCTTTATTACTTTCACACCTGTCGTCTCCTACTTCTGTTGCCTCCTCACTGCCTGCTCTCCTTTTTCTCTAAACTGCTTAAGTACATCTAATTCCTTTCCTCTCCTCTTTTCCCACCTTTCCAACTTATCTGTGGCATATAATTCATAATTAACACTTCCATCTTATCACACATTTATCTTGACAGTGCCTTCCTTGGGCTACTTCCTCATCAATTTCCTTTCTTTCTCCTCATTTCTCAGAGTGCTTTCTTTAGATACAGGGAACTTTTTACTTAGCAATTCACCTGCAGTTACCATACTTATTGTATTATCTTTCTTTGTGTACGTTATCAATTGTTTGCATCTTAAAAACAGGTAAAATACAAAAGACTAAAGTAAACCATACAAACCTTCACTTTTTCTGTCAAACAGGGCTGATCAAAGGATTTATATTCCAAAAATATCCAGTAGTTTTAGCAAAATACCCCTTTAACTCATGTTTAACTCATTCTCTGCCAACTCCCTTTTTAATTGAGAAGAAACAATGCAGCAAACAATCCCTTACAGCAGAGAGTAGCTGTGCAGATTCACCTCCCCCGCTTACACTCTTAAAGGGACATACACACCTACCCTTACAACATGGGGTTTCTGACAAACAAAGGACATCACATATATGAACTGAATTCATTCAAAAAACGTTTTTTTCACACAAATCACATTCATTCCATTCTTACTTCAAAGAAATTATGCAATTTTCTACACATATTAAAGTTTCAAAACACAAATGTATAATTCTTATCTTCCTTTTTAAAAGTTAAAGTAGGATGGTCTAATCCCCTATCAGTCAGGTTCCTGAACGCTGTGATTGGACATTGATTCAGCTCGTGATTAGTCAGACTCACCGTCACTCAAATTCTAACCACACCCCACTAAGATCACAACCAATCAGACTCCTAGTCACTCAACATCTGGCCACACCCCACTTCCATCTATCTCCAGACAAAGGAAGCACATTTCCTCCTTTGTCTCTGTGCAGAGTGGTAGGCAAGTTTATTTCTTACACAAAGTTTCTCTCCTTTAGCAATAGTGATTTTTACGCTCTTCCTTCCTCTTTACTTTATCTGCCGCATTACTTCTCTGTTGCTCTGTGCCGTTTAACTCTACCTGATGGATTCAATATTGTTTCTCTGCACTTGTCTGCATCAAACTCCCTTATCCCATCTGTTCTTTAGTCTCCAAAACTGGGAGCACTTCCAGTCCTTATTTTGCCACTGAATTCTCCTTCATTTCTCCCCCTTTCTTTCCTTTTTTCATCTTCTTACCTCTTTAACAGTTCTTCATTCCATGTTCATTTCCTTTGTTTCCATTTGTCCTCTACGGGTCAGTTCTACATTACAAACTTTAGGTTAGTTTATAACTTACTATTCTAGTTTAAACTACTCAATGCTTATTCCCCGAGCGCTTCTTATCAGCATTTTATTTCTCTGCCCTAGCCCTTAACATTATACAATTTTTACCTAATTAACCCCTATTCTCCTGATTTTAAATATATACATTATATCCTGTCTGATCAGATTCCCTTCTCTTCTCAAAGAATGATCGCCACAGGATAATAGCTGCCATATGTGGATCCTGCCCTCTTCTCAACAGTCTAATCCACAAATTTCTACACGGATCTCGCCCCCTTCTCAACGATCTAATCCGCAAACTTCTACACGGATCTCGCCCCTTTCTCAACGATCTAATCCGCAAACTTCTACAGGGATCTCGCCCCCTTCTCAACGATCCAATCCGCAAACTTAGGATACCTTACCTAAGCAAAACCTGCACTCTTCTCTACAGGTGGTATCTGCAAAGTCTTATATACATTCTGTACAAAATACTACTCAGCTTAACTATTTTCTACTTACCCTACTGCGCGGACTTCTCGAGCAATCCTCCACGACTCCTAGACAATTTAGTGCCAGATTCTTGGGTCCGAGAGACCTTCTAACTACCTAGGCACTTCTGCGTCCCCAATGGCTTCCCATGAACAACAGGTTATTAGTCCGAATGAAGCGGAAAACTGCCTAATTTTTTGTTTTGGGTGGCCACCCTGTGTCCTGTTGTCTTAGAAAGCCAATGACGGGCTTGGAAGCACCCTAAGCTATTTGTCTTTTAATCGATAGTCTCTTACCGACCCTGCTCGCTGCGCCAATTATGTTGTGGTTTTCAATACTCAAATTAATAATTAATTCAGATCACGCGGAGAATTCTTCAAGAAGTTTAAACTTTTATTTGCAAACAAAAGCTTGTTCACATCATCAAAACACATGGAGCCCTCTTCTACAAACAATCATCACTCTTTATACTATTTTCACATTCGCATTTCCCACCCCTGTTATCTCCATATCCAATCATTTGCCAGTATTCCCTTATTTCCAGCCAATCACTCGCTTCCTCTTATGCCCCTCTTTTTTTTTTTAAATATTTTTATTTTATTAGAAGTAAGTACAATTGTATACAATCATATTTTCATAATACCTTTTATGTACAGCTTCTTATTTAAAAAAAAATTTGTAATAAAGAAGAAAAAGAAAAAAGTTAGATAATGAAAAATAGAAAAATGTGAGATATATAGTGTGTGAAGAAGAAAAATAAAGAGTGAAAAAAGAAAGTTGAGACATAGAAAATAGAAGAAAGAGAATAAAAGAAGAGAAGAAAAGAAAATAGAAGTAAGGAAATCATTTATAATCTTGACCATCCCCAGTCACGAATTAGCTTTTACACCTGTGTTGCACCATATGTTTCCAAAAAGACGACAAATGGAGACCAACTCGTTATGAATTGGTCAAATTTATCTATTAGGAGGAATCGCATTTCCTCAAGATGTGCGGTATCCAACATACTTGCAATCCACATTTTGAGCGTTGGTATTGGTGTATTTTTCCAAAATGTCAATATTAATTTTTTTGCTATTATTAAACCATAATTTAAAATTGACTTTTGAGATGAGCTCAATTTGTTCCCGTCTTCCATTACCCCAAATATAATCAATTCATTATTGGGTTCCATTTCTGTCTTAAATAATTTTGTAAATATTTCGAAAATATCTCTCCAAAATCCATGACGTTTTATACAAGAAACAAAAGAGTGTGTTATAGTTGCGTCTTGGGTTAAACATTTATCGCAAATGGGCGATATATTTGGATAAAATTTATTTAATCTTGTTTTTGAGTAATATAATCTATGTAAAATTTTAAATTGGATTAGATTATGTCTTGCGTTAATCGAACACTTGTGAATGTATGTCAAATACTTTTCCCATGTAGCCTTCGTAATTTTTATCAATAGTTCCCGTTCCCACTCTTCTCTATATACGGTCACAGGTAAATCTATATTTAAGATACTATTATATAAATATGATATTAATTTTTGTGTATCAGCTTTTATATTCATTACTTCTTCTAGTAAATCAGGAGTTATTTTTTGATATCCCTGTATGTATGTCTTCAAAAAATTACAAATCTGAAAATATTTAAAATAATCAGTGTTTTTCAGTTTAAATTTTAATTGTAATTGTTGAAATGATAATAAATCTCCCATTTCATACATGTCCCCGATCCTTTTAATTCCTAAACTTTCCCATTGATTATATATTTTATCCATCATAGATGGTTTAAATAAAGGATTATTCGCTATCGGTGTTAACAATGATAGGTTTCTTAATTTTAAGGATAATTTTATTTGTTTCCATATTCCTATTGTATCTTGTATAATTGGGTTTTTCTTATATATTGTATTGTTCATTTTTTTCGGGGAGAAGAGGATTGTTCCTATATTACAAGGATAACAATCCTCTTTCTCCATTTTTATCCATTCTGTCTGTTGAGTTGAACTATCCAACCAGTAAATTATATTCTTAATATGTATTGCCCAATAGTAATACAAAAAATTTGGGAGTGAAAGTCCCCCGACATCTTTTGGTTTACATAAGTGTTCTTTTTTAATTCTATGTGATTTATAATCCCAAACAAAATTAGTAATATTAGCGTTCAGTTTAGAAAATAAATATTTTGGTACATATACTGGTATAGATTGAAATAGGTATAATAACTGTGGTAGGAAGCTCATTTTAATAGCATTTATTCTGCCTATTAATGATAAAGGGAGTGTTTTCCAAAATGTTATCATTATATTACGTTTATTTATTAAGGGTATAAAATTGGCATTGAATAAAGCTTTATGTTTTCTAGTAATCTGAATACCCAAATATTTAAATTTTTCTGTTGCTATTTTAAAGGGGAATTTCAATAAGTGTGTAGATTCTTGAGGTTTTAACGTCATGATTTCACTTTTGTTCCAGTTTATTCTATATCCAGAGAAGGACCCAAATTCCTCCATTAAATTTAATAAATTTGGTATGCTCTTTTGTGAATTTGTTATATCTAACAAAATATCGTCTGCATACAATGAAATTTTATTATTTGAGTCCCTGAATATTCGGATGGCTTCTTATACTTTCAGCCAGAGGTTCTATCATAAGGGCAAATAACAGGGGTGATAAAGCGCATCCCTGCCTATTACCCCTTGATAATTGAAATTTTTGAGATAACATGATGTTAGTTAATATTCTTGCCATCGGTTTAGCATATAATAATTTCACCCATGCAATAAAATTCTCTCCCATATTAAATTTATGTAATACTTTGTATAAATACTGCCATTCTACCTGATCAAATGCTTTCTCTGCGTCCAAAGAAATAATTGCTAAGTCTTCTTCCTCCACTTTATGTGAGTACATTATATTAAACAGGCGTCTCAAATTATTAAATGAATATCTTTTGGGTATAAACCCCGTTTGATCAGGGTTTATCAATTTACTGATATATTTGCTTAGTCTTCTAGCTAAAGTCTTTGCTAGAATTTTCTGGTCTGTATTTAAAAGTGATATAGCTCTATATGAGCCCGGTTCCTCTAGATCTTTATCTTTCTTTGGAATAAGCGTAATAGTTGATTCTGCTAATGTTTCAGGTAATTTATTTTCTTTAAAAACGTAAGTATATAAATTAAATAGGTAGGGGGTCGTTATCTCATGAAACTTTTTATAAAATTCATTACTAAAACCATCTGGTCCCGGTGTCTTACCATTTTTCAGCGATTTTATTGTTTCACCTATTTCTTCGATTGTAATTTGCGCTCCTAGTTCTTCTTGTTCCAAAAGGTCAAGTTTTGGTAGATTACATTTATCTAAAAAGTTTGTAATTTTACTATCTTCTGTTTTGGTTTTTGATGTGTATAAATTTTGATAAAATTGAGCAAATCTTTTATTGATATCTTTAGGTAGTGTTAGTAATTCACCATTCTCGGATTTAATTTTATTTATAGTATTTTCCTTTTCCTGTTTTTTCAGTTGACGCGCCGACAGCTTATGTGGTTTGTCACCAAACTCAAAATGTTCCTATTTTGTAATTTGGAATAATCTTATTACTCTTGCCGAGAGAATTCGGTTAAGTTTAAATTTCAGTAGTATTATCTTATTATGTTTATCTATAGTGGGATATTTAGCATTATCTAACTCTAACTGTCTTATTTCTTGTTCTAACAGCATCTGTTCTGTTTTATTCTTCTTATTTTGAAATATTTCATATGAAATTATAATTCCTCTAATAAATGCTTTAAAAGTTTCCCATATTAAAGAAGGTGAGGTACCTGGTGTATCATTTATCTCAAAAAATGATATCATTTGTTGTTTCAAATATTGATAACCCTGTAAGTCATTTAATATATATGTATTAAACCTCCAAAAAAAAAATCTTTCCCGGCATTCCTTCTAATTTTACTAAAAAAGTCAATGGAGAGTGATCAGAAATACTACTAATATGGTAAGTTGGGTTAATTATATATGGCATTAATTTCCTATCCACTAAAAAACGATCAATTCTTGAGTATGTTTTATGTACCGAAGAGTAAAACGAGTATTCCCTTCCTGCTGGGTTAGCAGATCTCCATACATCTGTTATGTTAGTATTTTTTATATATGTATTTAGAAATTCACTAGTCTTAGATTTTATATTACTCCTTCTTTGTTTTGCTGATTTGTCTAAGTATGGATCTAAAACACAGTTGAAATCGCCTCCTATTATGACATTTTGATAATTAAACTCCAGTATTATATCTATAATTTTCTCAAAGAATTGAGTGTTATCAAAATTCGGAGCGTAAATATTTACCATAGTTATTGGGGTAGCATAAATTTCTCCCAAAACTATGATATACCTACCCTCTTTATCTGATATAGAATACTTTAATTTGAACGGTATACCTTTTCGAATAAGAATAGCCGTACCTCTAGATTTAGAAGTAAATGACGAATAATATGTTTGGCCTATCCACTTCGCCTTTAATCTCATTTGTGTTTCCTGTTTCATGTGAGTTTCTTGCAAGTAAATTATGTCGCTTTTCAAAGATTTTAGGTGAGCAAAAATTTTACCCCTCTTTATTGGTTCATTGGCACCCCTTACATTCCAACTACAGAATGTGATTCCTCCATTCTTTATTTGCCTATCGTCTTGCATTGTATATCAAAGTAATATTCTTGAAACATATGGTGCAAACAAATACCTCCGTGTTCTGGACGTTGGGTGGTCATTCCAAATTTTTAAGTTTACATTACATCTCCTTCTCCAAAAGTGCCTTGGATAAAGCAAGAAAAGTTGTGATTTACAATTAATTAAACACAAACTAAGTAAATACAAATTTGTATAGTGATTTTTAAAAAAAAGTGTAATTAAGGTATCTAAAAGCAGGTACCTTAAAGACAAATAGCCACCTAAGGTGGCGTAAGAATTATAGACTTCCGTTGATATTTTACATTGAGCCCCAATCCCTTATTAACACCTCGTAAAAAAACTACAAACCGTCTCATATCTTGTTTATTCTTGTTTAACTTTATCAAACTAGCGTTAGTAAAAAGCCCCCCCCAAAAAAACAACAAAAATAGGCAAAGATAAAATATTAAAAAGTTTTAAAAAATAATGTAATTAAACCCCAAATCCAAATATAAAACACAACCTATTCTCATTTCTATAAGTGTTTGTACCGTACCAATTTATCTAACCAGCTACCCTACAAGCAGGTACCGAGGGGTTAACCTCATTCCTGGATTTTTTCCAAGTTTATGTTGCGTTCCCACTCAAAAAAAATAAATAAAACGTTAGTAATGTTATGGACATTTTGGTTAATTACAATTTACAAGCAATGGTTTATGCATGATTATTCATATTTACTACACACACTCACAAGTCATTAGTTTTGTTAAAGTTAGTTAGTTAATTGTAATTAGCATATAATAGTTAGATATTAATGTTATCTCGTCCCTGTTCCTTGTACAACAGCTTTTCATTCAAGATTAAACAATGTTCTCAAATACACATTCCAGACAGATAAGCTCAGTAACTGTCTGAAAAATCCACCAGTTCCAGCTCCATCTTAAAAATTAAAAAGTTCCTTGTTCTTTCCTTTAGTCGTCTTCCGATGTTTCCGATGCTTTCCTCATGATATCTTCTGCATATTTAAATGCTTTTTCTGGGTCCGTAAATGAGCGCTCAATTCCCTTATAAGTAATTTTCATTTTTGCTGGGAAAACAACTCCATATCTGACTTTAGAAATACCCCTCAATATGTTTCTTGTCGGTGTAAACAAGTTCATTCTCTGGACAATCTCTGGAGGATAATCACGGAAAAATCAGATCTTTTCCCCACGATATATCAAATTTTCACCATGAACAATCTTCTTCAGTATAGATTCCACTGATGAAATATCAAGAAATTTCACAATTATCTGTCTTGGAGCAGCATTTATGCCTCTTGAGACACGTCCAACTCGTTGAACAGTATCTATTCTCAGTTCTTCCGGCAGTTTAAAAACTTCTTTGAGTAATTCAGTAACGAAAGTATGTGTTTGAGATACATGTTCTTCTCGTCCTTCTCTTACACCAACGATTCTCAAATTCAGCCTTCTCGCTCTCGCTTCCAAGTCCAAACATTTGTCAGTCATTCTTGCCAGCTTTTCTGCTTCATCTTCTTTGATTTTTTCAGACTGTTTACTTCCATATCACTTTCCATCTCTTCCATTCTCTCGTCAATGTTGTCCATCTTATCATTTACACCAACAAATTTCTTATTATAGTCCTTTTCAATTCTAACAATTTCTGAGTTAAGTTTTTTATAAAAATCATTATGTTGCTTCTTCAGCTCCTTTAACTCATCACAGGCACCATCAATTTTATGAGAGAATAATTCCATATTATTCTCCATACTCTTAATTGTAGTAGTAATTTCTACAAACATTTCCTTTACCTCCAGTTCTTTCTTTCCTCCTTTTGTAGCCATTTCCAGCACAACTCCTTGGCTGTCAAAACACTTTTCAGCTGGAGGCTTATAGTGGCTTTTTTTGGTGCTCGTGAACAAGTCCCCTTTCGCATTTAAAAGTCCTGATTTTTACCGCGATTTAACGTCGTTATCTGATGATGTTTTCCTTATGCAAACCATCTCCGTTGAGTTATTTTTAGATTCAATCCCAACTTTAAAACGGCTTTTTGATAGTTTTTACGGGAGTAAAGCTCAATGCAGCGCCCTCAATGTTCCATGACGCCCCTCTTACCAGTACTTTTCCACAATAACCACAGTTATAAGTCACATGACTCCCCTTTATGGCCCCTTGCTAGCCTCGTGGCTTCTTCCTTTGTTCTTAAATGCTTTATTTTAACCACGTGAAATCAAAAGGAAAATTGGTATCAATTCACAAAGATCGCTCCTCAAAATAAGCTACATGTGATTCAGTGGTTGCCCAATTTATATATATAAGACCTTGTTCCCATTAAACCTATAATCTTGGAAAAGAATGTAACTTCTTAAACTACAGATCCAAACACAAAGATCTAATGTAAAATAAAAATACAATATTTCCCTAATTAAAATACACTATATTTCCCAGATGACCTTCTTTATACATCATCTTTAAACTAGCATTATCGTATGTTATAAACTTTAAAGTATGAATGTGCTCTATCTCTGCAAACATACCTATTTTGCCAGCATAGCAAGGGTCATAAAACTGTCCCAGGTGACAAACGATAATGGTCCCTTGGCCATCTCACACTCCCTCCCCCTTTCTTATTATCTCTAGGGGGGTGGCATTCCAACCCCATCCTTGGGCCTCTTTACGACTTTGCTATCTTACTGACAACATTATCTAAGGATTGTCACATTTCCAGCCCCACTATTCTTTCTCAACATCTTAGTCCCCTCAGTTCATATAAACAACATAAATCTAACCTACAAAGGTCATATACCCCCCACCCAACATTATCCAAATGTAAACAATTGCCAGTCATAAATGCTAAGCCCTTTGTATTGCAGAATGTCTCCTGAGAAAAAGCATGTGGTCTGTGACTGACCAAATGGCCTGTATCTTGAGAACGGCCACACGTCTTAAACTACTTTTAAATACAGATTATATAAGATACATTTAATACAGAAAATAATATGTACTATATATCCCCCCTCTGAGACTTCTTAAGTCTCATAGAAAAAGAACACCACAAGCTCCACATCTTGGTTGTCAAATTAAACTACGACCAATTTCAGGGACCTTAAATTTGTAATGCTCAGTTTTATAGTTCTTTCTCTAAAAACCTGGATATCTGGGCCAAAAACCCACCCCCATTATACTAGGGTGGGGAAAAAGACCCAGTTCTCCGCACAATCTATATTTCAATATCTCTCTGGCATGTTCTGCACATCATCATCATCATAGTATTCTATCGTTGGTGTCTGCTTCTTAAGGGGAACGTCTTAAAAAACTCGACTCAGATATCACTAATTTTATATGGGACTATAAATCACATAGAATACAAAAAACCCATCTGAATAAATCTAAAGTATTGGGGGGTCTAGCACTACCCAATTTTATGTATTATTATTGGTCAGTAAATATTAAAAACATGATTCAACTGATGGATAACTCCGCCCAGCAAGTAGACTGGATTGTAATGGAGAAAGAGGATTGCTCCTCTAGAAACATTGGAGCGATCCTCCTCTCTCCAATGAAATTGAATAACATAAACTATAATAAGAACCCAATTATTCATAGTACAATCCGTATTTGGAAACAAATAAAACAAAATTTAAAATTAAGAAACTTATCACTTTTATTACCTATAGTCAATAACCCTTCGTTTAGTCCTTCTATTATAGATAAAGCTTATACACAATGGGATAGACTAGGAATTAAAACGCTTGGTGACTTGTATGAAACTGGAAAATTACTTTCATTTCAACAATTACAAATAAAATATAAACTCGGAAATAATCAATATTTTAAATACTTTCAAATATGCGACTATTTGAAAAAATATATAAAAGATCATCATAATAACCCAGCAGATGTACTGGACGAGGCAATGCAGACAAAAGCGGAATCAGCAAACTTAATATCATATTTGTACAATATTATCTTAAATGTACAAATACCATCTACGGAGGGTATCAGAAGAGACTGGGAACAAGAGTTAGCCATTAAAATTTCAAAGGAAAGTTGGAATGAATACTTATTAAAAGTACATAAATGCTCGATTAATGTAAGACACACTTTAATACAATTTAAAATTTTACATAGATTATATTATTCGAAAACTAAAATTCATAAAATTTTCCCAAACGTATCATCTATTTGTGATAAATGTCAATCCCAAGAAGCAACTATAGCGCACTCATTTGTCTTCTGTACAAAAATTCAAAAATTTTGGAATGAAATTTTTGAAATCTTTACAAAGTTATTTAAAACAAGACTGATACCCAAAGCAGAATGGATTATCTTCGGAATAACGGAAGATGATCCAGAACTAAATGTGTTTCAAAAGAAATTAATGGATTATGGGTTAATAACTGGAAAAAAGCTAATTCTAAAATTTTGGAAGAAGGCTCCAATACCAACTATAAATATGTGGATTTCAAATATGTTTGAAACACTACACCTTGAAGAGATAAGACTCCTCCTAGCAGGTAAACCAGATCACTTCCACCTGACGTGGTCTGCATTTATAGAATTATTACAAACATAGGGTGCAAAAGTACTTTAAAAAAATAAAAAATTGAGGTCGGGTAAGGGGGGATGATAGTTGAAGAGTTGGTATGTCCTATTTACGTGATGCTCAAAAAAAAAACATTTGTTTTTCTTTTTTTTCTCTCTCTCTTTTCTTTTCTTAGGGCCTATTTCTTAACTCTTTTTTTTTTTGTTTTTAATTTCGCTTTCATAGGGTCCTCGTCCTTTTTTTTTTTGTTGTTACATTTTCTACACTTTTCTACACTTGCACTTTTTCCTTCACTTTCTTCTCTCTTTCAATCTTTTCTTTCTTTAGCGTAAAAAAAAAAATAAAGGGAGTACATTAATTGTAAGAAGATATAAATGACGAGTATTAATGTATGTGGCTGTGATGTAATGTACTTCTAATAAATAAAAATTAAAAAAAATAAAATAAACTTTAAAGTATGAATGTGCTCTATCTCTGCAAAGGGTTTTATGACCCTTGCCAGCATAGCAAGGGTCATAAAACTGTCCCAGGTGGCAAACGATAATGGTCCCTTGGCCATCTCACACTCCCTCCCCCTTTCTTATTATCTCTAGGGGGGTGGCATTCCAACCCCATCCTTGGGCCTCTTCTTGGGCCTCTTTACGACTTTGCTATCTTACTGACAACATTATCTAAGGATTGTCACATTTCCAGCCCCACTATTCTTTCTCAATATCTTAGTCCCCTCAGTTCATATAAACAACATAAATCTAACCTACAAATGTCATATACCCCCCACCCAACATTATCTAAATGTAAACAATTGCCTGTCATAAATGCTAAGCCCTTTGTAATGCAGAATGTCTCCTGAGAAAAAGCATGTGGTCTGACTGACCAACTGGCCTGTATCTTGAGAACGGCCACACTTCTTAAACTACTTTTAAATACAGATTATATAAGATACATGTAATACAGAAAATAATATCTACTATACTATCTACCGTAATTTCTCCTCACCTTTGGAATTCTGAAGTAGGATAAATGTCTCTCGCGCTTATCCCTTTTTCTTCTTCTTCTGTCGTGTGTCTTTTAGGCATGCAGCTCCATTGAGGCGAGCCAGGCCAACGTGTCATCGTCCAGGTCAATCCAGCGCTTATCCCGATTTCCATAATTATTTACAGAGCAAAAATTGACAATTTCGGCAGGTTTTAACGGGCCCGCTACGCTGGAAACAGATCAGTGCTTACCTGCAGTTCATCGCGTGTACTCCAGTTGCCGTTGCGTAGCAACAGTATGGGTTACAGGTTATCACCCGACTGCCGTGCAACCTCCCTCTCTTTCTCTGTCTCTCTCGGTCTCTCTCTCGGTCTCTCTCTCGCTCTCTCTGTCTCTCTGTCTCTCTGTCTCTCTCTCTCTCTGTCTCTCTCTCTCTCTCTGTCTCTCTCTTCCTCGTAGAAACATAGAAAATAGGTGCAGGCGGCTATTTGGCCCTTCGAGCCAGCACCGCCATTCATTGTGATCATAGCTGATCGTCCCCTATCAATAACCCGTGCCTGCCTTCTCCCCATATCCCTTGACTCCACTAGCCCCAGAGCTCTATCTAACTCTCTCTTAAATCCATCCAGTGACTTGGCCTCCACTGCCCTCTGTGACAGGCAATTCCATAAATTCACAACTCTGGATGAAAAAGTTTTTTCTCACCTCAATCTTAAATGACCTCCCCTTTATTCCAAGACTGTGGCCCCTGGTTCTGGACTCGCCCAACATTGGGAACATTTTTCCTGCATCTAGCTTGTCCAGTCCTTTTATAATTTTATATTTTTCAATAAGATCCCGCCTCATCCTTCTAAACTCCAGTGAATACAAGCCTAGTCTTTACAATCTTTCCTCATATATCAGTCCCGCCATCCCAGGGATCAATCTCGTGAACCTACGCTGCACTGCCTCAATCACAAGGATGTCCTTCCTCAAATTAGGAGACCAAAACTGTACACAATACTCCAGATGTGGTCCCACCTGTCTTCTGTTGTATGTCTTTTAGACCTGCAGCTCCATTGAGGCGAGCCAGGCCAACGTGTCATCGTCCAGGTCAATCAGACCTCGTTCACCATTCGGTGGCCGGTGTTTGGGGCAACCGGTGACTATGTGCTCCACTGTCTGTGTTGGGTCCCCACATTCGCAGGAGGCGCTTTCCACGAGGCCCCACCTCTTCATCGCTACCCCATAGCGTCCGATGCCTGTCCTCAAGTGGTTGAGGGTTGTCCACTGCTTTCGGGGCTGGTCCTGGCCAGGGACGTCCATGGGGTCATTGATGTACTGGTGTAGCCTAGATGGGTCTTCTGATTTCCACTGGTCTCTACATCTCGTCTTGACCCAGGCGGCCTTAGAAGCGTCAGCCGGTGTTGTGCAGAGCAGCTCTTAGGCTTGCGTGGCAAAGGGGTGCCGTGTCTTGAGGTGTCTCTCTCTCTCTGTTTCTCTCTCTGTTTCTCTCTCTGTCTGTCTCTCTGTCTGTCTCTCTCTCTCTCTCTCTCTCTCTGTCTCTCTCTTTCTCTCTCTGTCTCTCTCTCTCTCTCTCTGTCTCTCTCTCTGTCTCTCTCACTGTCTCTCTGTCTCTCTGTCTCTCTGCTGTGCGGGCAGTAATGTCAGCTAGGGCATTCGCATGCGCACAACCACGGCCGATAATGTGCTGGCCGTGTTGTCCTAGCTGTCTTTGTTGTGGCCATTTGAATGGACATTGCAATTAATAATGGCCAGTTTGACTGGGTGGGCTAAGGCGTGCAGTAGCCAGCACTGTTTTTAAGTTGCCAAAGTCTTCTTGTTGGAGTGATAGAGAATTGCTGCGGTGCCTTGGCAGAGACACCAGCAACAGTAGTTTAATGTATGGTTTGTTTCACAGATGCTGCCTCACCCGCTGAGTTTCTCCAGCATTTTTGTCTACCTTCCTTAATTACTGAGGTAAATCTCCACATTAACTACACATCTGGGGGGTAAAACTGGGGTAAATAATGTTATAAACATCTCTCAGTGTCTCCCCCCCCCCTCTGTAAATAATCAATACATTTCCACATAAACTACAGGTCTGTGAGAAAAACTGTATAAACATCTGTCTGAGTGGATATATGTGGTAAATAATCAATAAACTCCTCCTCTCCCCTCTCTCCATCTCCAACTCTCCCCCACTCTTCACCCTTGCTGTACATAATCAATAAACCACCGTCTAAGGGTAATCAATAAACTCTCCGCCCACCCTCCCTCTCTCCACCTCTCTCCCTCCGCCTTGACTTCTCCTTCCTTAAGTACCCTGGGATGTAGACCCTGGGGATTTATCAGCCTTCAGTCCCATCATTTTATCCAACACCATTTCTTTCCTAATGTGAATTTCCTTCAGTTCCTCCTTCACCCTAACGTGTAGTTCCTCCTTCACCCTCTGGCCATTAGTACATCTGGGAGATTGTTTGTGAAGACAGATTAAAGTACCTGTTCAACTCCTCTGCCATTTCCTTGTTCCCCATAATAAATTCACCTTCAAGGGTCCAAATTTGGGCTTAACTAATTTTTTCCTCTTCACATACCAAAAGAAGCGTTTACTATCCTGCTTTATATTCTTGGCTAGCTTACCTTCGTACCTCATCTTTTATCCCCACATTGTCTTTTTAGTTATCTTCTGTTGCTCTTTAAAATTTACCCAATCATCTGGCTTCCTGCTCATCTTTGCTATGTTGTACTTCTTTTATTTTTATACTGTCCCTGACTGCCCTTGTCAGCCACGGGCGCCCCTTACTCCCCTTGGAATCTTTCTTCCTCTTTGGAATGAACCAATCCTGCACCTTCTGTATTATTCCCAGAAATACCTGCCATTGTTGTCCCCCTGCCTGTTAAGGTGTAACCCATCCTTTTTGTACAATTCGCCCTTCCCCAAAGCAGATCCCAGTGGTCTAAGAATCTAAATCCCTGCTCCCTCCACCAGCTCCTCATCCACACATTGAGATCCTCTATCTCCCTGTTCCTTCCCTCACCAGCACGAGGAACTGGAAGCAAACCGGAGATAACCACCTTGGAGGACCTGCTTTTCAGCCGCCTTCCGAGTTCTCTGAAGTCACGCTGTAGAATGTCTTTCCTCTTCTTCCCGATGTCATTTGTGCTGACATGCACTACCACTTCCGGCTGCTCACCTTCACCCTTGAGGATGCTCTGCAATCGGTCTGTGACATCCTAGCACCAGGGAGGCAACACACCATCCTTGACTCCCACCTGTTGCCGCAGAAACCCCTGTCTGCCCTGACTACCACGGCTCTGCCTGACGTCTGTCTCTTCGGTTATGCCTCAGCGTCACCTTTAGACTTGCAGACCTGTCCCTTCTCTCTTCGGGTGTCTTCGGTGTAACGATCTTACTGTAGGTCCTGTCCAGGATTTTCCCGGATGATCCTGAGGTCATCCAGCTGCTTCTCCAGTGCCCCAACACGGTCCTTCAGGAGCTGAACCTGGGCACACTATGCAAGAGGCAGGAAACACCTACCTCGACTCCATACTATCCCCCTTGGTTAAATCCCTCCCCACCTATGTTCAAGACACCTCAGACACTCTCCGTCATCTCCGCGCATTCCACTCTCTAGGCCCTCACCCCCTCATCTTCACCATGGACGTCCAGTCACTGTACACCTCCATCCCCCACCAGGATGGTCTCAAAGCCCTCCGTTTTTTCCTCGACCGTAGAAGCAATCTATACCCGGCCACTGACACCCTCCTCCACCTAGCGGAGCTGGTACTTACACTTAATAACTTTTCATTTGACTCCTCCCATTTCCTCCAAATACAAGGCGTAGCTATGGGCACACGCATGGGCCCCAGCTACGCCTGCCTCTTTGTCGGGTACGTAGAACAATCCCTGTTCAATGCGTACCAGGGCCCCATCCCCGACCTCTACCTCCGCTACATCGATGATTGTTTTGGTGCCACATCCTGCACCCACACACAACTGACTGACTTCATCCGCTTCACCACCAACTTCCATCCGGCACTCAAATACACCTGGACCATTTCCGACACTTCCCTACCATTCCTTGACCTCACTATCTCCATCGCAGGTGATAGACTCCTTACCGACATCCACTACAAACCTACTGACTCCCATGGCTATCTGGACTACACTTCTTCCCACCCTGCTTCCTGTAAGGACTCCATCCCCCACTCCCAATTCCTCCGTCTACGCCGCATCTGCTCCCAGGATGAGGCGTTCCACACCAGGGCATCTGAAATGTCCTCATTCTTCAGGGAACGGGGGTTCCCCTCCTCCACCATAGATGAGGCTCGCACCAGGGTCTCTGCCATACCCCGCAACACTGCTCTCTCTCCCCATCCCCCCACTCACAACAAAGGCAGAGTCCCCCTAGTCCTCACCTTTCACCCCACCAGCCGTCACATACAACAAGTGATCCTCCGTCAGTTTCGCCACCTCCAACGTGACCCCACCACTCGCCACATCTTCCCATCTCCCCCTATGTCTGCCTTCCGCAAAGACCGCTCCCTCCGTAACTCCCTTGTCAATTCTTCCCTTCCCTCCCATACCACCCCCTCCCCTGGTACTTTCCCTTGCAACCGCAAGAGATGCAACACTTGTCCCTTCACTTCCCCCCTCCACTCCATTCCAGGACCCAAGCAGTCGTTCCAGGTGCGACAGAGGTTCACCTGCATCTCCTCCAACCTCATCTATTGCATTCGCTGCTCTAGATGCCAGCTGATCTACATCGGTGAGACCAAGCGGAGGCTTGGCGATCGTTTCGCCGAACACCTCCGGTCGGTCCGCAATAACCAACCTGAACTCCCGGTGGCTCAGCACTTCAACTCCCCCTCCCATTCCGTATCTGACCTCTCTGTCCTGGGTCTCCTCCATGGCCACAGCGAGCAACACCGTAAATTGGAGGAAATGCACCTCATATTCCGCTTGGGCAGTCTACATCCTGGTGGCCTGAACGTTGAATTCTCCCAATTCTGCTAGCCCTGGCTGTCCCCTCCCCTTCATCAGCCATCTGGTTGTCTCCTCCCCTCCCCCAGCCCTCGGGCTCCTCCTCCTTTTCCTTTTTTCCTTTCTTCTCCCCACCCCCTATCAGTCTGAAGAAGGGTTTCGGCCCGAAACGTTACCTATTTCCTTCGCTCCATAGATGCTGCTGCACCCGCTGAGTTTCTCCAGCATTTTTGTGTAACATGTTCCCGATGTTGGGGGAGTTCAGAACCAGGGGCCATAGTTTTAGAATAAGGGGTAAGTCATTTAGAACGGAGATGAGGAAACACTTTTTCACACAGAGAGTTGTGAATCTGTGGAATTCTCTGCCTCAGAGGGCGGAGGAGGCCGGTTCTCTGGATACTTTCAAGAGCTCCTAAAGTCAGGGGATATGGGGAGAAGGCAGGATCGGGGTACTGTTTGTGGATGATCAGCAGCGATCACATTGAATGGCGGTGCTGGCTCGAAGTGCTGAATGGCCTACTCCTGCACCTATTGTCTATTTTTCTGTGTAAAAGGTTTTCACTCCACATCACCGTCTACATCTCTCCTGCGACTCTCAGACTGAGGAAGAGTCTCGACCTCGAAACGTCGCCCATTCCTTCTCTCCAGAGATGCTGCCCGTCCCGCTGAGTTACTGCAGCATTTTGTAGTCTGCCCCCCCTTGAGGCTTTATCTCAAGTTTGCAGCCTCTACAGCTGCTGTGATTGTTTCCCCTCCCCGCCCCACCACCCCCCACGTGGTGTAGGAGCCGCGGGGGCGGGGCCGACCGCGCCGTAGGAACCGTTGCTAGGGCGGGATGGGCGGCTCCGATTGGCAGAGGGCGCTGTCCGTCCGAGGGGCGGGGATGCGGCTCTGATTGGTCGGACGCAAGGAGGGGGCGGGACCTGGTACTTTGTGACGTGAACGAAGAGGCGGGGCCTCTGCTCAGCACCTGGATCTCAGGTGGCAACAGCCGCCGCCGCTCGGCCCCGCGTCCATTCCCCGCCCCCTCCTCCCTCCCCGAGGGCGATCCTGCGGCCGGCGACCCTAGGAGCTGGAGCCTGAGGCGTGCGGGCGCTCTCTGGTCCTCCGACTGCAGCACCCTCCTGGTGGAGGGAGGCCGCGGCGCAGCATCTCTGGTCCTCCGACTGCAGCGTTAACCTGGCGGCGGGAGGCCGTGGTGTAACCAATCCACGTTCCCCACAAACACTGGTGGGGCGGTGCCGGTCAAAAATCCTATAGCAAGCAAGATAGACCACTCCTTCTAAATGCAATGGGCTGACGTGTAGTACGGAGCGGAACGTGGGCCTTTTTTTCATCCATTTCAGTAACCCGACCCGACTCGCAGTGTAATCAGCGTTGCGGGGAAACAGTTTGTGTTAATATATTATAATTCTGAAAATGAGGAGAAGACTTTTCCCAAATAACTTTTATTTTTACGAGGATGTTTCCGTAACCGGCTTCCGTCTCCGCACTAGTATCCTATGGGATCTTTGGTGCGGAGACGGAAGCCTGTTATGGAAATGGGGCCGAAAATTACCCATGACCATACTACGTCTTTTTCGTCGAGTGATCTATCTTGCTTGCTATAGGATTTTTGGTGCCGGCAGTCCGCGCCATGACGTCAGGGCACCTGTCGTGTGTGCCGTGCGTGTGTGGGGCGGGGGAACGTCATGGCGCAGGGCCACACCCCATCCTCACCTCACCCCCCTCCCTTCTCCCCCTCACCCCCTCCTTTTCCACCCCCTCTTCCCTTACTCCTCACTTCTCACCTTCCCCTCACTTCCACTGTCCTCATTCCACTTCCACACTTGCCTCCTCACCACCTCTCCAATCCTTCCCCCCCTCAGCCCCTCCTCTCCATTCCCCTTCACCCCCCCCCCCCCCCCCGACCTCCTTGTTGGCGGCAGGCAGTGCACCATCTCTGGTCCTCCGACTACAGCACCCCCTCCTTGATCCCTGCTCCCCTCCCCCTCCAACTCTCTCACCCCCTGCCCTTCCCTCCCCCTTCAGGCTCTAGCAATGTTCACGCGTTAGTAATGTCCTGTTTGCCAGCTTGTTGACCCTCTCTCTTCCCCTCCTGCAGGGTTTAGGAGCCGTTGCTGTGGACGAAGAGACAGGGACGAGAGTGGCCATTGAGGGCGGCCAGGGTGCCGGTGAGCCCCCCCTCCCCAACTACTCGGTGTGCGGGCTGAGCTTCGAAGGGCTGAGCTTCGGTGGAGGACCACATGACGGGGCACAACAAGAAGAAGCGTTATGAGTGCGACGTGTGTGGCAAGGCCTGCTGGAGCCCGAGCCACCTGGAGACCCACCGGAGGGTTCACACGGGAGAACGCCCTTTCGACTGCTCGGCGTGCGACAAGAGCTTCAAGACGGGGAGTGACCTGAAGATCCACCAGCGAGTGCACACGGGCGAGAAGCCCTATGGCTGCTCCACCTGTGGCAAGAACTTTGCCCATTTGACGGGGCTACGGGAGCACCAGTGGGCGCACAGCAGTGAGCGGCCCTTCACCTGCTCCGACTGCGGCAAAGGCTTCAAGTCATCCAAGGACCAGAAAGTGCACAGGCGCCTGCACACCGGCGAGCGGCCCTACACCTGCAGCGACTGCGGCAAGGGCTTCACCCAGTCCTGCAACCTGCTGCAGCACCAGCGCACCCACACCGGCGAGCGCCCCTTCACCTGCGTCCAGTGTGGCAAGGGCTTCACGCAGTCCAGCAGCCTGCTGGAGCACCAGCGGACCCACACCGGTGAGCGCCCCTACAGCTGCGCCCAGTGCGGCAAGAGCTTCACCAAGTCCAACAACCTGCTGGTGCACCAGCGCACCCACACCGGCGAACGCCCCTACACCTGTACCCAGTGTGACAAGGGCTTCACCAGCTCCACCAGGCTGCTGTCCCACCAGCGGGTGCACGCCGGCAAATGTCCCGTCCCCAGCCCGGTGTGTGGAGAGCGCTTTGCCATGGCTTCCCACACCCTGTCTCACCAGCACGTGCACACCAGTGGCCAGCCATACGACTGCCCGTACTGTGGTGAGACGTTTGACAGCTCGCGGGGGTTGCGGCAGCACCGGCGGGCCCATGCCGGCGAGCAGCTGCTCCCACTGTGACAAGAGAACATGGGGGCTGCGGGAGCACCAGCAGATACACACAAGGGACAAAACCTTTGTGTGCGCTGAGTGTGGCAAGGCTTTCACCCGCATGTCCAGCCTGTGGCAGCACCGGCGTACCCACAGCGGTGAGCGTCCCTTCCACTGCCCGTCCTGTGGTAAGGGCTTCACCCACATTGGTCACCTGCTGGAGCACCGGCGAGTCACCACCGGCCAGCGCCCCTTCACCTGCCCGCTCTGTGGCAAGGCCTTTGCCTGCTCCTCCAGCCTGCTGGCACACCGCCACGTGGATAGGCGCCGTTCAGGTTAACCATATAACAATTACAGCACGGAAACAGGCCATCTCGGCCCTTCTAGTCCGTGCCGAACACTTACTCTCACCTAGTCCCATCTACCTGCACTCAGACCATAACCCTCCATTCCTTTCTCGTCCATATACCTATCCAATTTATTTTTAAATGATAAAATCGAACCTGCCTCCACCACTTCCACTGGAAGCTCATTCCACACAGCTACCACTCTCTGAGTAAAGAAGTTCCCCCTCATGTTACAGGGCTCGAAATTAGCTGTTGCCACTGACCACCCAAAGTGCCGCCGGGCAGCCTAAACGGCGAGTCATTTTGCCCGGCTTGGCAACTTGGTTTATACCGAAGCTAGACGCAAAAAACTGGAGTAACTCTGCGGGTCAGGCAGCATCTCTGGAGAAAAGGAACGTGACGTTTGGTGTCGGCGACGGCTGTCGTGCGGGGCAAAGATACTAGATGTGGTGTGACGAAGGGTCGGAGCGGATGACGGGCCCCGAACAGCGGCAGCAGCGGCCGCGACAGCGGCTCCATCTCCTCCCGCACCCCGCCCGCCCTGATAAGGGCCGCTGCTTGCAAATCCGCTAACGGCGCTTTCAAAACAAATCCTCCCGTACGCCGAGGCTGGGAGGAGGGAGGGAGAGGCCTCGGCGTGCGGGAGGGTTTGTTTTGAAAGCGCCGTTAGCGGATTTGCAAGCAGCGGCCGCTATCAGGGAGGAGGAGGAGATGGAGCCGCTATCGCGGCCGCTGCTGCCGCTGTGCGGGGCCCGTCATTCGCTCCGAGCCTTCTGAAGCAGCTGGACCAAAGATCCTGGAGCTATAGGATCTTTGAGCTGCACCGCTCGGCCCCGCACCCTGCTGTTCGCTGGCGGAGGAGGGAGGCGGTGGCGAGGAAATCCCCACGGCCAAGGCAGCGGGGCGATGTTGTCCGAGGAGCGCTGCCCTTCCTTCCTCCCCACCTTGCCCCCCCCCTCTCTCTCTCTCTCTCTCTCTCTCTTGTATGCCCCCTCCACCCCCCTTATCCTGGGACCCCTCCTCTCCATCCCGCACTGATCCCCATTCCCGCCTCTATATTAGTCCTCACTGACATCGCCTGTGCTCCCCTCCACATCTACCCCCCCCCCCCATCTATTCATCCTGCGCTGATCACCCTATCCACCTCACATTGATTCTCCTGCCACCCCCCTCCCCATCCATCCTACACTGGTCCCCCAATTCATCCTGTACTTACCCCCCCATCCTGCACCTTCCCCTCATTCATCCTGTAGTGATCTCCATTCATCCTGCACAAACCCTCTGATCCACACTGTACTGACCCACCTCCCCCCATACATCCTGCGCTGATCTCCCCCCCCCCCCATCCATCTGTACTGATCTTCCCATTCAAGAAGAATGGAGGGAACAGTCTGAAGAAGAGTCTCGACCTGAAACTTTGCCTATTTCCTTCACTCCATAGATGCTGCCTCACCCGCTGAGTTTCTCCAGCACTTTTGTCTACCCCATCCATCCCGTACTGAACCGCCCCATTCAACACCACTGACATCCCCTGTGCTCTCCCCTCACAATTTTACCTACTCCGACCAACACGTACTAATTCACCTGCCTCAATCCATCCATTCTGCACTGACTGCCTTCTAACCCCCCACCCCCGCCATCTATCCACCCCGCACTGATTCACACACACCCCTCTCCCTGATCCTATTGTGCTGGAAATGTCTTCAGAGCGAACATTGACTTTGTTTGATAACCGAATGAAATCAAATTGTTTTAATTTGGTGTTTTAATTCCCAATGTTATTATTTGCTTTGGTCCATAAAGATGGATTAATTATATTGTGAACACGTGAAACATTAAAACCGCAGTGTTCGATTGTCACTGCTGCCGTTGACACGTTATTACAGAATTCATTTTAATGCAAATCAAAGCTCTTAATATGGAGTATCAGTACTGTAGTTATTTAATGATCAACATTCACAACTATACGTTGGATTTATGCAGGTTTTACTTCTACAGTCGATCATATACATCACAAATTTGGTCAGGAGATATTTCAGTTGAAATTTTAACGTTAATTCTGAAGTGGGAATGATGCAAACGGCGTTTATCAATATTTTTGTTTTAATCTGGTGCTTACAAACTGGGTATCTTCATTGCTGTTCACAACACGTACATCTAATCTGAATGTCTGGTAATGTGGCGTCTTGACACCTTTAAATATATTACCAAAAGAACATTTGCTGCAGTTATGTCCTTTGGCCATCTCTTGTCAGTTAATGTAATGTTTAACCTATCAGATGGGTATAGTCGGTTTTAACACCTATTATCATAAAATGCCTATAGAAATTTCCTTGCAACCTGTATATTTTGTTGTGGATAAATTATGTGGGAAGCGAGAGTGTTTCTGTACCATTAGCAATAACGACCCATGTTATGGTAATTTTTGGTCCTTCACAGAAAACATGCTTGCATCAATCTGTAGTGTGCATGGTTAAGCATTTATGTTACGATGGTCCAGGATTTATTGACACAGGTTGATCATACGCTGAATAATCCAACCACATTTTAGTTTCGAAGTGGAAAGAACTAATAGAAATTGCATTAATTGCAATGTGTAAAAAGAGTTGAGATACTGTCTTATAATTTAGCTGCATGTCATTGTGGGATATATCATGTCTTGATTGGTGAATATGTTTAGTTTGTGACTTTATTTGAAGCAGAAATAATATGTGAATGCTTCATTGAGTATAATTCCGACTGGTAACTGCGCACTTCGTCCGAGCACATTATCGCACGCGTCATGCAAGCCATCTTAAATGACCACCTAAACTGTCATTTGGCAACCTAAAAAGCTGCCAAGGTTGCCTGGCTGGCAACTGGGAAAAAAGGTTAAGCGAGAGCCCTGCAGTTACCCCTAAACTTCTGTCCCTTAATTCTCAAATCATGTTCCCTTGTTTGATTCTTCCCTTCTCTCAATGGAAAAAGCTTATCCACGTCAACTCTCTATCCCTCTCATCATTTTAAAGACTTCTATCAAGTCCCCCCTTAACCTTCTGCGCTCCAAAGAATAAAGACCTAACTTGTTCAACCTTTCTCTGTAACTTAGTTGCTGAAACCCAGGCAACATTCCAGTAAATCTCCTCTGTACTCTCTCTATTTTGTTGACATCTTTCCTATAATTTGGCGACCAAAATTGTACACCATACTCCAGAATTGGCCTCACCAATGACTTGTACAATTTTAACATTACATCCCAACTTCTATACTCAATGCTCTGATTTATAAAGGCCAGCACACCAAAAGCTTTCTTTACCACCCTATCTACATGAGATTCCACCTTCATGGAACTGTGCACAGTTATTCCTAGATCCCTCTGTTCAACTGCATTCCTCAATTCGCTACCATTTACCATATACGTCCTATTTTGATTTGTCCTGCCAAGATGCAGCACCTCACACTTACTAGCATTAAACTCCATCTGCCATCTTTCAGCCCACTCTTCCAAATGGCCTAAATCTCTCTGTAGACTTTGAAAATCTACTTCATTATCCACAACACCACCTTTCTTAGTATCATCTGCATACTTACTAATCCAATTTACCACACCATCATCCAGATCATTGATGTATATGACAAACAACAGTGGACCCAATACAGATCCCTGAGGCACCCCACTAGTCACCGGCCTCCAACCTGACAAACAGTTATCCACCATTACTCTCTGGTGTCTCCCATTCAGCCACTGTTGAATCCATCTTGCTACTCCACTATTAATACCCAACAATTGAACCTTCTTAACCAACCTTCCATGTGGAACCTTGTCAAAGGCCTTACTGAAGTCCATATAGTCAACATCCACCGCTTTACCCTCATCAATTTCCCTAGTAACCGCTTCAAAAAAATCAAGAAGATTAGTCAAACATGTCCTTCCAGGCACAAATTCATGTTGACTGTTCCTAATCAGACCCTGTTTATCCAAATGATTATATATATTATCTCTAAGTATCCTTTCCATTAATTTGCCCACCACTGGCGTCAAACTAACAGGTCTATAATTGCTAGGTTTATTCTTAGAACCCTTTTTAAACAATGGAACAACATGCGCAGTACGCCAATCCTCCGGCACCATTCCCGTTTCTAATGACATTTGAAATATTTCTGTCATAGCCCCTGCTATTTCTACACTATCTTCCCTCAATGTCCGAGAGAATATCCTGTCAGGACCTGGAGACCTATCCACTTTTATATTTTCCAAAGTGTCAGTACTTCCTCTTCTTTGATCCTCATAGTTTCCATAGCTACTCTACTTGTTTCCCTTACTTCAGATAATTCAATATCCTTCTCCTTGGTGAATACCGAAGAAAAGAAATTGTTCAATATCTCCCCCATCTCTTTTGGTTTCTGCAGATAGCTGTCCACTCTGACTCTAATGGACCAATTTTATCCCTCGTTCTCCTTTTGCTATTAATATAGCTGTAGAAACCCTTTGGATTTACTTTCACCTTACTTGCCAAAGCAACCTCATATCTTTTAGCTTTTCTAATTTCTTTCTTAAGATTTTTTTACATTCTTTATAGTCAAGCACCTCATTTACTCCATGCTGCCTATAATTATTGTAGATCTCTTTTTCCGAACGAAGTGTCCAAGTTCCATTGAAAACCAAGGCTCTTTCCAATTATTACTCTTTCCTTTCAACCGAACAGGGACATAAAGATTCTGTACTCTTAAAATGTCACCTTTAAATGCCCTCCATTTCTCTTCTACATCCTTCCCATAAAACAAAATGTCCCAATTCACTCCTTTTAAATCCTTTCGCATCTCCTCAAAGTTAGCCTTTCTCCAATCAAAAATCTCAACCCTTGGTCCAGTTCTGACCTTCTCCATAATTATATTGAAACTAATAGTATTGTGATCACTGGACCCGAAATGCTCCCCAACACATACCTCCGCCACCTGACCTGTCTCATTTCCTTACAGGAGGTCCAGCACTGGCCCTTCTCTAGTAGGCACCTCTATGTATTGATGCAAAAAACGATCCTGCACACATTTTAATAACTCCAAACCATCCAGCCCTTTTACAGAATGTGTTTCCCAGTCTATGTGTGGAAAATTGAAATCTCCCACAATCACTACCTTGTGCTTACAACTAATATCTGCTATCTCCTTACATATTTGCTCTTCCAATTCTCGCTCCCTATTAGGCGGTCTATAATACACCCCTATAAGTATTGCTACACCTTTCCATTTCTCAGTTCCACCCAAATAGCCTTCCCAGACGAGCCCTCTAATCTATCCTGCCAAAGCACTGCTGTAATATCTTCCCTGACAAGCAATGCAACACCTCCACCTCTTGCGCCTCCAATTCTATCACACCTGAAGCAACAAAATTCTGGAATATTTAGTTTCCAAACAGCCATCCTGCAACCATGTTTCACTAATCGCCACAACATCATACTTCCAGGTGTCAATCCAGGCTCTAAGCTCATCCACCTTTCTTACAATGCTCGTAGCATTAAAATATACACATTTAAGAAACCCACCACCTCTTATTCTCTGTTTATTATCTTTTTCTTCTTTCACCCCTACATGTTGGGAATGAGTGCTTCCCTTCTCTGCCTCCTGCAACACACACTGTCTACTAGCTTTCTCTATTTGAGTCCCTCCCCCCAACTGTTCTAGTTTAAAGTCTCCCCAATAGCCTTTGCAAATATCCCCGCCAGGATATTGGTCCCCCTCGGGTTCAAGTGCAACCCGTCCTTTGTGTACAGGTTACACCTTCCCCAAAAGAGGTCCCAATGATCCAGAAACTTGAATCCCTGCCCTCTGCACCAGTCCCTCAGCCACGCATTTATCCTCCACCTCACTCAATTCCTACTCTCACTGTCGCGTGGCACAGGCAGTAATCCTGAGATTGTTACTTTTGCGGTCCTTCTCCTGAACTCTCTTCCGAACTCCCTAAATTCGCCTTTCAGGACCTCTTCTCTTTTTCTACCTATGTCATTGGTACCTATGTGTACCACGATCTCAGGCTCCACTCCCTCCCATTTCAGGATATCTTGGACACGTTCAGACACATCCCAGACCCTGGCACCTGGGAGGCAAACTACCATCCAGGTCTCCTGACTGCGTCCACAGAATCGCCTATCTGACCCCCTAACTATAGTGTCCCCTATTACTATTGCCCTCCTCTTCTTTTCCCTACCCTTCTGAGCAACAGGGCCAGTCTCTGTGCCGGAGGCCCGGCTGCTGTCGCTACTCCCAGGTAGGCTGTCCCCCCCAACAGTACTCAAACAGGAGCACTTATTTCCAAGGTGTACAGCCACCGGGGTACTATCTAGTCCCTGCCTCTGCCCCTTGCCCCTCCTAACCGTGACCAACTTGTCTGCCTCCCGTGGTCTTGGAGTGACCACCTCTCTATAACACCTCTCTATGACCTCCTTCTTCTGTCGTGCGTCTTTTAGACCTGCAGCTCCGTTGAGGTAAGCCAGGCCAACGTGTCATCGTCCAGGTCAATCAGACCTCGTTCACCATTCGGTGGCCGGTGTTTGGGGCAACTGGTGACTATGTGCTTCACTGTCTGTGTTGGGTCCCCACACTCGCAGGATGCGCTGTCCACGAGGCCCCACCTCTTCATCGCTACTCCATATCATCCGATGCCTGTCCTCAAGCGGTTGATGGTTGTCCACTGCTTTTGGGGCAGGTCCTGGCCAGGGACGTCCATGGGGTCATCGATGTAATGGTGTAGCCTAGATGGTTCCGCTGACTTCCACTGGTCTCTCCATCTCGTCTTGACCCAGGCAGCCTAAGAAGCGTCAGCTGGTGTTGTGCAGAGCAGCTCTTGGGCTTGCATGGCAAAGGGGTGCCGTGACTTGAGGCGCACTCATCATGGTGTCTCTGTGACGATCTGATGGAGGAGGTGGGATTCACTGGTCTGTGCCTTTCGAGAGTGGGCCAGCATGGCTGCTTCTCGTCCGATGTTGGCTGGGGCGATGCCAGAGAGGACGGGCAGTTGGTTTACTGGGGGTGGCTCGTAGGTATCCGGAGACAGTCCGCAGGGTGCTGTTGAGGGCACGTCTGCAGACCGCTAAAAGCGTTATGACCTCCTCACTTGCCCTGATCAGACAGAGGTCATCGCGCTGCTGCTCCAGGTTCGTAATACGGTCCCTTAGGAGCCCCACCTCGATGCATCTGGCGCAGATGTGGACGTCTGGAAGGCTATGAGACTCCATGACTTCCCACATCTGACATCCAGAACAGTAAACTGCCCTGGCGCTCATTCTCCCCCTTACCCAGGATACAATACAAAGTGCTGGAAGAAATCAGCAGGAATCTGGCTCCCAATCAGCTGCTTAGTCTCGTCCACTTCCACCAATCAGCGGCTTCCTCTAGTTCGCTTCTACCAATCAGCGGCTTCCTCAAGCCCACTTATTTTGAAATGTGATGGAACATTCCAACTGCCCCTGGGCCTCTGAGAAACAAAGCCTCCGTTTTAAACTCACCGCCCGGACGCTGCTCCAACCGCTCCTGGGCCTCTGTGGAACAAATCCCCGAGCTCCGTTTTTAAACTCTCCGCCCGGACGCCGCTCCAACCGCTCCTGGACCTCCAAAATGCTGGAAGGAATGGGGAACATTTCTGGTCGAGACCCTCCTCAGTCTCGACCCGAAACGACACCCATTACTTCCCTCCAGAGATGCTGCCTGTCCCGCTGAGTCACTCCAGCACTTTGTGTCCTTTTTTGTAAACCAGCATCAGCAGTTCCTTGTTTTTAAACCATTCTGGTTAACCATCTCTGCACCTTCCCCAAAGCCTCCACATCAATCCTGTAATGGACTGTCCAGACGGTATGCAATACTCCAAATGCTAACTGAAAGCTGCACATATACATTCCTCTCTCCTTAACTCACATTCTTTTATCTCCTTATTTTCTCTCGCCTCTGTCACTTACTTCACTCATCTGCCAATCACCCCCTCATCTGTTAACATAGTGTCAGTCTGAAGAAGGGTCCTGCCCCGAAATATTACCTACCCATGTTCTCCGCAGATGCTGCCTGACCCGCCTAGTTACTCCAGCACTTCGTGTTGGAGACATAGAGTGATACAGTGTGGAAACAGGACATACGGCCCAACTTGCCCACACCAACCAACATGTCCCAGCTACACTAGTCCCACCTTCCTGTGTTTGGTCCATATCCCTCCAATCTTGTCCTATCCATGTACCTGTCTAACTGTTTCTTAAACGTTGGGATAGTCGCAGCCTCAACTACCTCCTCCGGCAGCTTGTTCCATACACCCACCACCCTCTGGTGAAAAGTTACCCCTCAGATTCCTATTAGATCTTTTCCCCTTCACCTTGAACCCATGTCCTCTGGTCCTCGATTCCGTCACTCTGGGCAAGAGATTATGAACATTTAACTAAATTGTATTTCTTACAAGATTCCAGCATCTGCAGTTTCTTGTGTCTCCCTCACCTATATCCACCTGTAGATTGGCTATTGCATGCTAGACAATTAGAGTGTTTGTTAGTAGTAGCACTGCCTAGTACATGTTTTATAATATTAGGAACTCGCCTACGTCAAGTACTAGATGTTGCAGCTTGGACATGTAATGTACTGCATATCCAATACTGTAAGAGTTTAATAAAGATGTGTTGTATCTTTAATTGTGTACGATTCAGGTAATTACATGGTGTCAGATAAGTGTTTCGGACCCATACCGCTGTTTACCGCGATTCTTTTCTTTTCTTTTATCAATTTCTGTGGCTAACTCCTGCGCAAACGGAGCCGTTTGATCTTTGATTCAGACATAGCCAAGCGATGGCGTGTCTTCGAGCATGACTACATCCATTATATTCGCATTGTTTATCGTAATGACCCTGACGATTTGAAAGCATCACTATTGCTCAATCTGTCGGGTCCAGAGGCAATGAATCGTGCCGACAACTTTGAATTTGCTCCAGCCATTCCAGATGGCAACGGGCAGGTCCTAGTGCCTTCCGAGACCATTGATAACCCAGCGGTTCTACTCAGAAAATACAGAGAGCTGCCTTCAAACCGTATACTCAAAAGAACAAAGTTCTATGCCCGTTTACAACAGGTCGACGAACCTGTCGAACGATTTATCAGCGATTTAAGACACATGGCTGCACGCTGTCGTTTCGGTGAGTTAACGAATGAACTTATGAGAGATAAGATTGTGGGGGGAATGATTGATCCTAAACTGAGGGCTGAGCTTCAGAACCCCGAATTGACTTTGGTGCAAGCTATCCATTCATGTCGCATGTCAGAAGTTGTTGCACCACTTGCAGACCCTGGGTCTCTCAGACCACGACAGCAACACAACATCAATCTTACTAATTACTCTTCCCGCAAAAGCCCAAATGTGCCTGCTGAGCGATGTCAGAACTGTAACTATTTCCATGTGAGGGGTCGCCAGTTTTGTGTAGCTTACGGTGAAACCTGCCATCACTGTAAAAAAGCCTAATCACTTAATCACTGCCATTCCCGTGAGACTGCGAATACTTCAAGGACAAACTTGCACCTGTGTTATGCGCTCCCCCTCCTGGTCAATGTTATGTATTAACCTTTCTCTGTTTCTTTCCAGAGTGCAGGCTAAAAGGCTCCTGTACCCGATTGGCCAAGCTGCGTCAGGTGACGGGTGACTCATCTGAAGTATAAATACGAGAGTTCCCAGAATTCTCGCTCTCTTCGACGACCCTGCCTCGTGAGCTGATTGCTGGGGTGAGCTGTGGAAAGGCCTGGCCACATGGCATACGAACCTCGTGTAATTGCAACATTACGTAGTACCAAATATTGAATTGGGCTGTCCTTAGAAGTTATCGGTATTTTGTTTCAGGGATAGCTTTCTTTTAGGCAGGTTTAGAGTCTCAGGTTCGACGGTCCATCGCGTGGCTGGCCTGAGCACTTTTAAGTTATTTGTTAATCCATTCATATCCTTGTCTGGGTTGTTTGAAGCAGGTTTGGGTTTTGGTGTGTTATTAAATAAATTAAACTATTATTGAACTTAAACCTGGCTTTTGAACTGTGTTACGCGGCGCTGGATTGCCTGCTTTCGGGGTCGTAACAAAATGGGGGCTCCTCCTAAGTTTTGAGGACCCTAGATGTTTTGGGGGTTTTTTTTGGTAGGTTTCTAGTGACTGATGAAGTCTGTGTGTTGTGAGGGAAATTGTTCTTCCCTGTTTGTGGTAGCATTGGTGCCCAGGGTTTAGCTGGTACTTTGGCTACATTTGATATGGAGTCTAAATGGAAGGACTTTATTGAGGCTCCTAGTCGGGAGTTGTTTGATCGAGGTACGAAGGAGCATTTGATTTTTCTGGCAGGGAACTATGAAGTGCCTATTGACCCACATGCAAAGAAACAGGTAATTAAATCGGTGTTGTGGAGAAGGGGTTTTTGCCTGGCTGTGCAGACAGTCCCACACCTTCGGTTCATCCAGTTCAGAACATGGAGGCCGCCATTAAACTGATGGAGATGGAGGTTGAATCACAGAGAATGGCCTTAAAAAAGGATGAACTCATGCAGGCTCTTGAAATGAAACGGCTGGAGGAGGAAACCAAGAGGGCACAGATTAGGCTGCGGGTGAAAATTAGATAGGATTATGGAAGACTTTGGAAACTGTCTTCCTGAGAGGGTTACTGCTTACCTGAATGAGCAGAAGGTGAATGAGGTGTCTGGAGCCGCGGTGTTGGCAGATGAGTATGTATGGACTCATAAAGCTGATTTTTTTTGGCGCTCCTATAGTTTTGGTGCACGGCTGGTTGATCGTGGTGGTGTCGCCGGTGGCAGTGTCAAAGGGGTATCTGTGCCTGCAAGTGGCAGCACGTTGATACAGAGGGAGGTCCGAGCTGATAGGGTTGACGGAAATTTGAGGACTAGCGAAGGTCCTGTGTGCTACTATTGTAGAGGTAGAGGGCACATGTTAAAGGCGTGTCCCGTTCTGAAGCAGAAAAAGGCAAAGAGTGTGGCTTTGGTGGGTACACAGAAGGCACCTGTGGTACCTGAGGTGCCTGAGTCTGTTAAGTGTAGGGATGGTTCTGCGTTCATCATGAATGATTTTGTTTCTCTGGAGGATGGGGGCGATAGAGTTTCAGTATCCATCTTGCGTGATACTGGTGCTACTCAGTCCTTTATATTGGATAGAGTACTGCCGTTTTCTGCGGAATCATCGGTTGGGTCAAGTGTCCCTGTTGTAGGATTCGGGATGGATGACATGGTAGTACCTTTGCATACCGTGAGTCTCGAGTCCAAGTTGGTTTCAGGCCGGGTAACTGTTGGGTTACGGTCGTGTTTTCCCGTTGAGTGAGTTTCAGTAATTTTGGGGAATTACTTGGCAGGAGATGGAGTTTTGGTTACTCCTGAGGTAACGGCTGTTCCGATGGTGCAGAGTCCTGATGGGTTGGCTATGCAACATCCGAAGGTCTTAGCAGGTTGTGCTGTCACGAGGGCTATGGCTGAGAGCCAGGCGAAGTTTGAGGATGTAGTGGACCTGAGTGAGAGCATTTTTGGGGATCAGGATGAGGGATCCTGTGTTGTGAAGGGTGTTTCTACATCTCAAGATGAGATAGTGTCTGAAAATGGGCCGGTGTCGCTGTCAAGTGGCCGGCTGGTTGAGAAGATAAATAGTTATTCAAGGTCTATCTGAGCTGTTCGACCGCGCGGTGCCTGAGGGGGATATGGATCCCACAGCAAAGGTTTTTTTTCTAAGGGAGGGCTTACTGATGCGAAAGCGGTCTCCCTTGGATATATCAGGGCATGATGATTGGAGCGTGGTTGATCAGATTGTGATACCTTGTCGGTATAGGGACGAGATACTCGGTTTGGCTCATGATGGTCCTCTGGGTGGACATTTAGGGGTCAATAAAACGTATGACCGTATCTTACGGAATTTTTTTTGGCCAGGGTTGGAGAAGGACGTGAAACAGCAGTGCAGGTGTTGTCACATTTGCCAGGTGGCAGGAAAGCCGAACCAATGGATTGTTCCTGCGCCTTTATCTTCAATCCCTGTGGTCGGTGAGCCGTTTGGGAGGATTCTACTTGATTGTGTGGGTCCTCTACCTCGGACAAGGGTGGGCAACAAGTTTTTATTGACAATTATGTGTGCGTCTACCCGCTTTCCGGAGGTGGTCCCTTTGCGTAGAATTACTGCCCCTACCATTGTGAAGTCTCTCACTAAGTTTTTTTCGTTGTTCGGTTTGCCCAAGGTGGTGCAGAGTGACTAAGGATCCAACTTCATGTCGAAGGTTTTTGGTCAGGTAATGCAGTTATTAGATATCAAGCATTGTTACTCCAGTGCGTATCACCCTGAGAGCCAGGGAGCTCTCAAGAGGTTTCACCAAACGTTGAAATCGATGTTGAGGACTTACTGCCTGGAGTTTGAAAAGGACTGGGATGAAGGGGTTCATCTGGTTATGTTTGGGGTGCGTGAGGTCGTGCAGGAGTCTTTGGGGTTCAGTCCTGATGACCTGGTGTTCGCGCATACTGTACGTGGTCCGCTGAGGGTCCTAAAGGAGAAATGGTTGCAGGAGGATACAAAACGGTATTTTGGACCACGTCTGTACCTTTCGGTCTAGACTGAGGAGGGCATGCGAACTGGCAATGGATAATCTTGCTTCGGCTCAGTCTAGGATGAAGGGGTGGTTCGACAGGAAGGCTTCTAGTAGGAATTTTTCTCCAGGTGACAAGGTCCTGGTGTTGTTGCCTATTCCTGGTTCGAGTCTGCAGGCTCGGTATAGCGGTCCCTATCAGGTGGTTAAGAAGGTTGGTGAAAGGGATTATGTTATAGGAACCCCTGATCGAAGGCGTAAGACTCAGCTCTGTCATGTCAACATGATGAAACAGTACCATGAGCAGGAGCCTGTGGAGGTTGATGGGGAGGTGCTGTGTCCTTCGGTTTCGTCTAAGCCTGTTTTGGCAGCAGTGGTGCTGCACCCTGACACGGGTGGTGATGTGGGTGAGGCACGGTTGTCGGTAGCAGTGACGCAGGGAAAGCTGTGTAACTCTGAGGCTTTGGAGTCGCTTCCCTTGCGGTTGTCGCATTTGACTGAAAGTCAGCGGGCTGATCTGCTTGCTTTGGTGAAGTCAAATGGGTCACTGTTCTCGGATGTGCCTTCTCAGACGTCTGTGCTGCAGCATGACATTGACGTGGCCGGTTCTGCACCAATTAAACAGCATCCGTATCGGGTCGACCCTGACAAGCGTCATCGTCCAGGGAGTCAGGTTGATTATATGCTGCGGCATAGCATTGCTGAACCTAGTTGTAGTCCGTGGAGTTCTCCGTGTCTACTGGCTACGAAGGCTAATGGGGAGGACAGATTTTGCACGGACTTTCGGAAAGTCAATGCGGTATCTAAGCCGGATTGCTATCCTCTCCCACGAATGGAGGATTGCGTGGATCGTGTGGGAAGTGCATCTTGTGTATCCAAATTGGACTTGTTAAAGGGGTATTGCCAAGTTCCCTTGACTGGGCGGGCGAGGGAGATCTCTGCGTTCGTTACGCCTGATAACTTTCTGCAGTATACGGTGATGGCATTTGGGATGCGCAATGCGCCGGCAACTTTCCAACGGTTGGTGAACATTGTATTGTCTGGTTTGACCTGTGAGGCATACCTTGATGATTTGGTTGTGTGCTCCACGTCGTGGATCGAACACATCGGCATCTGAAGGAGGTATTCCATCGTCTAGCGGAGGCAAAGCTAACTATCAATCTGGGGAAGTGTGAATTTGGCCAGGCCACGGTAACGTATCTGGGTAAGGTGGTGGGCCGGGGTCAGGTTCGCACTCTCAAGGAGAGGGTGGAGCATATTATCGCATTTCCTGCTCCAACCTCGAGGACTGAACTCCGTAGGTATCTGGCTATGGTTGGGTACTATAGGGGATTCTGTCCAAACTTCTCTGCGGTGGCTGCCCCTTTGACGGATTTGCTGAGTCCAAAAGTAGCTTTTGTGTGGTCCGCAGAGTGTGAACAAGCCTTTGATCATACTAAAAGTCTTCTGGTGCGCGCGCCTGTGCTTGCGGCACCTGATTTTGAGCTTCCATTTAAGCTGGCAGTGGATGCTAGTGATTGTGTGGTTGGGGGAGTTCTTCTACAGGATGATTCAGATGGGGTGGAGCATCCAGTTTCGTACTTCTCTAAGAAGTTTAATCGACATCAGAAGTGGTACTCCACCATTGAGAAAGAGGCCCTTGCTATGTTGATGTCTCTGAGTCATTTCGAGGTTTATGTTGGCTCCTCGAATGTCCCTGTCATCGTACTCACGGATCATAATCCGTTGGTATTTTTTAATAATATGAAGAATAAGAACCGGTGGTTAATGAGCTGGAGTTTGCAGCTGCAAGACTACAACCTGGAGGTCAGGCATATCCGTGGCAAGGATAGTGTCTTGGCTGACGCCTTGTCGCGCCAGTGGAGTTTACCTCCTGAATAGTTTCTGGGATTTGGTGGTGTTTTTTCTCTCTTCTTCCGAAATGTATTCAGTATCTTTCGGTGGGGGTGTTATGCGCTCCCCCTCCTGGTCAATGTTATGTATTAACCTTTCTCTGTTTCTTTCCCGAGTGCAGGCTAAAAGGCTCCTGTACCCTATTGGCCAAGCTGCGTCAGGTGACGGATGACTCATCTGAAGTATAAATACGAGAGTTCCCAGAATTCTCGCTCTCCCTTCGACGACCCTGCCTCGTGAGCTGATTGCTGGGGTGAGCTGTGGAAAGGCCTGGCCACATGGCATAGAACTTCGTATAATTGCAACATTACGTAGTACCAAATATTGAATTGGGCTGTCCTTAGAAGTTATCGGTATTTTGTTTCAGGGATAGCTTTCTTTTAGGCAGGTTTAGAGTCTCAGGTTCGACGGTCCATCGCGTGGCTGGACTGAGCACTTTTAACTTGTTTTTTAATCCATTCATATCCTTGTCTGGGTTGTTTGAAGCAGGTTTGGGTTTTGGTGTGTTATTAAATAAATTAAACTATTTCTTAACTTAAACCTGGCTTTTGAACTGTGTTACGCGGCTCTGGATTGCCTGCTTTCGGGGAGTCGTACCAACCTGCTACAACAAGAGTTCTCAGATTCTGACTCCCAAGTGCTCGACACTGCCTCCCACGAGAACCATTCTCAAAATGCTGGTAGCAGCTCTGCGTTTCTCTCCTTCCTACGATCCTCTAGCAAACCACTCGACCCTGAAGTGACTGTGTTCATAAACAACAGGGCTTTGCTAGCCAAAGTGGATACAGGTGCAAAGGTCAATGTAATGTCGATAAGCGAGTTTAACAAAATCCGGAATGCCGAACAAATGCAAAAGGACTCCTCCATGCTTCGGGCTTACGGGGGTGAGGTTTTGCATCCACTCGGAAAAGCTGAATTAAAGTACACAGTAGACGACCGCACAAGAAACCTGCAGTTTTACATCGTAGAGTCAAACTCAGAAACTCTCCTCGGTGTTAATGCATGCCATGACTTGGGCCTGGTGTATTTTGGACGTGCCGTCCACAAGCTATGTCTCACAGACGAGCCAGCACAGCAGCTGCTATCCCAGTACAAAGACCTGTTTGATGATGGACTTGGCAAGTTGCCCACAAAGTATCGGATCGCTGTAGATCCTACAGTCACACCTGTGGTCCGTGCACCACATCGTGTTCCCCATGCCATGTGAGGTAGAATACACAATTAACTCAAATGCATGGTTTCCATTGGAGTCATTGCTGAAGTTAACGACCCATCTGTTTGGGTTTCCACCATGGTCGTGGCGACTAAGAAAACAAATAAGTGATACGCATCTGCATTAACCCCAGGGGTCTGAATACTGCAATCAAGGGCCCACACTACCCGATGAGGACCACAGAAGACGTCGCTGCGCAGATTGGAAACGCAGCAGTGTTCTCAGTCCTGAATGCAAAAAGCTCCTTCTGGCAAATACCTCTAGATCCTGCATCATCCAACTTGACGACATTTGCCACAACCTTTGGCCGTTACAAATTTTTAAGGATGCCTTTCGGCATCAACTCCGCCAGTGAAGTTTTTCAGCACACAATGGAACAAATGTTTGCAGAATACCCGTGTGCCATCATTGTTGTTGATATCGTCGTCTATGGTCGCGATCTGGCTGAGCATGACGCCAACCTGAAGAAAATACTAGACCGTGCCAGAGACATTCATCTCAAACTTAATCCACTTAAGTGCAGGTTTCGGATTCCTGAGGTCACCGACGTCAGACATGTTTTCACCAGCAGCGGCCTAAAGCCAGATCCACTGAAGATTGCAGCCATCAACGAACTGCCTGTTCCTACCGATGTCACAAGTTTGCAACGGTTCCTCGGCATGGTATACTACCTGGGCAAATTTATTCCCAACCTCAGCGACCTGTCGGCCCCCCTGCGCCAACTGACACATAAGGACACAGCATGGTCCTGGTACCCTCAGCACCAAAGGGTTTTGACACTCTCAAACTACAATTGGCCAGCGTGCTGACACTCATATTTTGTTAAATTACCGGTCACCATCACTTGCGATGCGTCCCAGTACTGCCTACAGACCACCACCGATGGCGAAGTAAAGCCAGTCTCATATGCCTCCCGTACACTGACTGATACAGAACAACGTTATGCCCAGATTGAAAAGTAACTGCTTGCAGTGGTTTTCGCATGTTCCAAATTCAAATACTTCATTTTGGTAAAACCGTCACCATCAAAAACTGACCATCAACCATTGGTCATTATTCTGAACAAGCCGATCCACGCGGCCCCAGCACGGCTGCAACGAATGATGATGCAACTGCAGCGTTTTGACTTCCACATCCTCTACAAGAAGGGTAAAGACATGCACATACACATGACAGACACCCTCTCCAGAGTACCGCGCACAACCAGCAAATAGCACCTCATCGAACAGGACCAATTCTCAGTCATGAAGGTGTGGTACAATTGCTGTCCACCATCATACAGAACGGTTGGCCCCACAAACAGTCGAACACCCCGCTCGAAATACGACCATACTTCCTAGTTCGTGACGAGTTAGTGCTGCAGGACGGAATCATAGTCAAAGGCCAAAAGGTGGTGGTTCCTTCCGAACTACAGGGTGAGTACTACAACAACATTCACAGGGGCCACCCCGCCACGGAAGCCACCCTCCAACGGACTCAGAGTATGTTCTACTGGCCCGGAATGACAACATTCATACGTGAAAAGACCAAAACGTGCGCTATCTGCAACTGTCTAAACCACACCAGCAGAAGCAACCTCTTCTGCCCCAACCAGCGCCTTCCCTCCCGTGGTCCTCACTGGCCTCCGACATCTTTGAATGGCATGGAAAAAACAATCTTGTTCTTGTGGACACTTACTCGGAATGGTTCGAAATAGACTTACTACAAACCATTTCCTCTGAGTCTGTGATCGAGAAGCTGCAACGACACCTCTCCGTACATGGCTCCCCAGTACGCATTCAGACTGACAATGGCAGGCAATTTACCAGCCAAGTATTCAAGAACTTTGCTAAAAGATGGAACTTCCAACACGTCACCAGCAGCCCAGAATTCCCGCAGTCTAACGGACTGGCCGGGCGTGCTGTTCGGAGCGCTAAACAACTCATGGAACGTTCCTACCTGGCAAAATCCGACGTTTACCTGGAGTTGCTCAACCAACGAAACATTGCACAGGACAGCGTTCTTGCCTCCCCCACCCAGCAACTAATGTCCCACCAGACGTGTCCACCCTTGCCTGTCTCTCAGCAGCAGCTGCAGCCGCGCGTCCGCTCCCCCGCCCGCGGTGCAGAAGCAACTTAATCGTGATACACAAAAGTGTTTCTACGACAAGTCCAGCAAGCCGCTTAAACCATTGGCAGGTGGACAAGTGGTTTGCTTGCAAACCGACAGAGAACATACCCGGCTGGGGCACGTTTACGGCCCTTCCAAAGAACCACGTTCCTACCTGGTCGGTGGATGGTGTCATCTACAGACGCAACCGTCGACATATCCTTTCAGTGAAGGAACCGCGTCATGCGCCTACAGGTACTGTTGCACCGCCTCTCGTGTTTGCTCCAACGCCTGTTCCAGCTACTCCACCAGCTACTCCACCTCCTGCTGTAATTGCTACCGCGTGTTCCCCGTGTCGGTCTACTCCTGGCTCGCCTATGGCGACTTCTCCCACCAGGCCCGCCGGGTCGCCGGTCGTGTCCGCACTCCCAGATACCATTTATTCTCCCGCAAAGGAAGGTGAGGCGGTCTCCTACCGCACGAGGGCCGGGCAGGTTTGCAGGCCGCCCATTAGATATAGTGATTTTGTATAATCTTGCTATGTTTCCCTCAGTATATTGTTTAAGGCACCGTAGTTGCTTTTCATCTTCTACAAGAAGAGATGTAGATTGGCTATTGCATGCTAGCCAATTAGAGTGTTTGTTAGTAGTAGCCCAGCCTAGTACATGCTTTATAATGTTAGGAACTCGCTGACGTCGGGCAGTAGATGCAGCAGCTTGGACATGTAATATACTGCATATTCAATACTGTGGAATCAATAAAATGTGTTGTACCTTTAATTGTGTACTAGTCCGGTAATTACAGTGTAATTTTATCTTCTGTAATATTGATTGAGAATCCCATGTAACTGAAAGATTAGTTAGGGTGGCGGATGTTAAGCCCGTTCAGGAATTGTTCTGAATCTATACGTGGAAGTCTCGACCTCACCTGCGTTCAATTTCTTCTTTTGAACTGATGCTGGGCTAGCTGCTAATGTGTTCATGATAATAGGGTCGTGGAACGTGTACGACAAGGAATACAAGCATAATGTTTTACAGAATGTGGTGCACAGGGAGGCAGGGTGGTGAAGAATTCGACCGCCTTCATGATGTATGTCATTGAGTACAAGCATAAGAATGTCATGCGCAAAATGAAAAAAATGTGGGCATACGTTCATAGGTTTATTCATGATAGGAGTAGAATTAGGCCATTCTGCCCATCAAGTCGTCTGCGCCACTCAATCATGGCTGATCTACCTTTCTCACTGGACCCCATTCTGCTGCCGTTTTACCATAAACACTGACACCCGTACGAATCAAGAATCTATCTATCTCTGCCTTAAACATATTTATTGATGGCCTCCACAGCCTACCGCGGCAATGTGTTCTGCAGATTCACCACCCTCTAACTAAAGAAATGTTCCATCATCTCCTGTATGACCACACACGTTGTGTGCAGTTCTAGTGGGTGTTATTCCTGGACCGCAAGAGCTTTTGAGGTGACATTGAGGTATATATAATTATGAGAGGTAAAGAGAATATGGTTCGACATAGGATTTTAAGCAGGGTGAGGGAGTCTACAAGGAGATGTTAACGAAATGTTAAGAGGTGAAATATTAAGAGCTGTCGCAGGGTGCAGGTATTCCATGATCAAGTTATACAGAACAAACTGGAACAGAGGTGACCGAGGACAGAAAGTTGTGTGTGGGAATCGGAAGGAGACGTAAAGTGTCCAGATCAGGCTGGTTTACGTGGGCAGAGCGAAGGTGTTCCCGAGAATCGATCGTCCAGTCTGCGTTTGGTCTCGCCAATGTATAAGAGTCCACATCTTGAACAATGGATACAGTAGATGAGGTTGGAGGAGGCACAATGAACCTCTACCTAACCTGAAAGGACTGTCGGGGTCCCTCGACTGTCGGAGGAGGTATAGCGACAGGTGTTGCATCTTCTGCGGTTGTAGGGGAAGTTACTTGGGGAGAGGTTGGTTTGGGTTGTGTCGACAACTGTACAGACACAGTCTGGTGTTCAAAGTCAGCTTTAATCATCAGTCATAATGGTGCAGTACAATACGTTGTTAGTTCACCTCTACCACTGGTGTAACCACGTAATATGGGAAGTGAGTGTTAATATAAAGTGTTCAGTAAGGTGGAGTTAGTGGTAGTACATTACTCTGATTGGTTAACATGCAATAACCAATCTACATCCTTCCCGTAGAGAAAATAGTTGTTAAACAGATGTTAAAACACATGCGGTTAAACATACTCGCCGTACCTGTCAGGCGGTCTGCGAAACCCGACCCGAAAGCCTATGGACAAACCCTTCCCCCTCCGTTCCTGAAAAATGAGTGGTGGAGAACCCGAGAAGGAGAACGCAGCCGGGGAGCTTGGAGCGGAAAGGCGGGGCGAGCATGCAGGACTAGGGGCACTGGGGGACGAAGGAACCGAACGACGCGGAGAATGCATGCTGGGGTCAGGGGGTCCTGGGGCGAACAACAGCAGCAGGTGTC
>JAXLNO010002156.1:27901-47901 GCA_038087875.1 Malacoraja senta | reverse complement strand
TCAGTCTGAAGGGTCTCGACCCGAATCGTCATCCGTTCCTTCTCTCCAGAGATGCTGCCTGTCCCGCCGAGTTACTCCAGCTTTTTTGTGTCTGTCTTCTCGTCTATGACTCTGGAGACCCGAAGAGCAACAAGACTCAACACTGCCCGGGCATATTTGGATTCTCGTGTTAAAGAAGGAACTGCAGATGCTGGAAAATCGAAGGTACACAAAAATGCTGGAGAAACTCAGCGGGTGCAGCAGCATCTATGGAGCGAAGGAAATAGGTAACGTTTCGGGCCGAAACCCTTCTTTGGATTCTCGTTCCTTCGAGCTGCTGTTGCTATTTCCAAAGGAAAAATGATCCTTGCTTTTATGAGCCAGGTGCGCACAGCCCGATATCGCTGCCAACCCACTACCACCCTTCACACAATTGGGACACGGAGCCTTGGACTGAACGATCGCAGCCCCACACATCCCTGGCAAGTGGAGGTGAACGCTCGCCCGCACGGGGCAATATTTAATGTTGGTGCTGAAAGCTATCGCAAAATATAAAGGGGCAATAGAGTTTCCAATCAAAGAGAAATTGATGGCCACACACGGAAATACCACACAACATCAATTTGCAAATGGAACAACATATCTCAGTTTTAAAGGCTCACGGGCTGCATGGCCAATTACTGGAGTAACTCGAACGTTTGTGAAGTTGGTGAAATGTGTCCAGATTATTTATTTTCTGGTAAAATCCCAAACTACACATCCAAAATATTCCAAGGTGTGTTCTCGCTCTGATCTCAACTGAGATGCAACGGCTTCATAAATGTTACAAATGTTGTTTTGTGCCCTGAAAATCATTTAATACTTTAGTTAAAAAATAATGTTTCTTGATGTGTCACCAGACGAAGTTGTGTAGAGTTTATTGTTACATGTAACGAGGTACAGTGAAAAGCTTTCACGCTCCAATGTCGTCTGGCTGATGCCAGCGGACACCAGCGATTCACCAAAGCTTCGGCCAGACATAAGGAAAGATGACATTCATGTTGGCCATCCATTGTCCATGATCTTCATGGTCCGTGGGGAACAGTGTTCCTTGTCATTGAATGGGAAATGGACTGAAAAGCACAGCATGAAAAAAGTGCCTTCAGCCCACCGAGTCCATGCTGACCATCGATCACCCTAGTTCACACTAGTTCATAAGTCATTGGAGCCGAATTAGGCCATTCGGCCCTTCGAGTCTTATACAATCATGGCTGATCTATCTCTCCCACTCAACCCCATTCTCCTGCCTTCTCTTGTATCAGACTGGACTTCCACTAAAGATTGTTAAGGGCTTGGACAGGCTAGAGGCAGGAAACATGTTCCCGGTGTTGGGGGAGTCCAGAACCAGGGGGCCACAGTTTAAGAATAAGGAGTAAGCCATTTAGAACAGAGACGAGGAAACACTTTTTCTCACAGAGAGTGGTGAGTCTGTGGAATTCTCTGCCTCAGAGGCAGGTTCTCTGGATGCTTTCAAGAGAGAGCTAGATAGGGCTCTTAAAGATAGCGGAGTCAGGGGATATGGGGAGAAGGCAGGAACGGGGTACTGATTGGGGATGATCAGCCATGATCACATTGAATGGCGGTGCTGGCTCGAAGGGCTGAATGGCCTACTCCTGCACCTATTGTCTATTGTCTATTGTCTATTGTCTGTAAACGTTATTCACCCTAATCCCGTATCTGTACACTGTGGACGGTTTGAGTGTAATCATCTGTCGTCCTTTCGCTGACTGGATAGTACGCGACAAAAAGCTTTTCACTGTACCTCGTAACACGTAACACGTACAATAATGAGCAAAACTAAGCCAAACTAAACGAAACTCAACTAAACTCAACTAAAAATAAACACAAAATGCTGGAGTAACTCAGCGGGTCAGGCAGCATCTCTGGAGAAAAGGAATGGGTGATGTTTCGGGTTGAGATCCTTCTCCAGACTAAAGATAGACAGAAAATGCTGGAGTAACTCAGCGGGTCAGGCAGCATCTCTGGAGACAAGAAAATTAAACTAAACTAAACTCACAGAAGATTCAAAAGCTTGAAAGCACGTAACAATAAGGTTAAAAATAGCATCTGAGACCGTGGCTTGAGATTGCACTGAGAATCCTTGCAGGGGCAGGCACGTACTCTGAGCTCGTTGCCAGAAAGGTTGCTTGTTGTTCCTTCTGACCTCCTGAACCTGCAGGTGTAACCTACTGGCCACGATATGATACAATAAGAGGGTGTGGACAAAAATGAGGAGGAACAAAGCAGTGTCTTTGAAACATCGCTGGCTCATCGATGGAACGGAAGCCTGCGTTCATACCTTGCATGCCAGAAGTTGTCCAACAATGCTGAAACGTTGCATTCTGATGTTCCCAAGAAAGGTCAACGGCCTGAAACGTTCCACCTGCTTCTCTCTTTAGACTTTACGCTAGACTTTAGAGACTTACGGTAGACTTCCGCACTGGACAGAGTGGGCGTGGAGAGGATGTTTCCACTAGTGGGAGAGTCTCGGACCGGAGCTCGTCGCCGCAGAATTAAAGGACGCTCCTTCAAGGAGATGCAGAGGAATGTCTTTAGTAAGATAGACAATAGACGATAGACGGTAGACAAAAATGCTGGAGAAACTCAGCGGGTGCAGCAGCATCTATGGAGCGAAGGAAATAGGCAACGTTTCGGGACGAAACCCTTCAGGAAGGAAGTAGGTAACGTATCGGGCCGAAACCCTTCAGGGTTTCGGCCCGAAACGTTGCCTATTTCCTTCGCTCCATAGATGCTGCTGCACCCGCTGAGTTTCTCCAGCACTTTTGTCTACCTTCGATTTTCCAGCATCTGCAGTTCCATCTTAAACAAAAGACAATAGACAATAGGTGCAGGAGTAGGCCATTCGGCCCCTCGAGCCAGCACCGCCATTCAATGTGATCATGGCTGATCATCTGTGGAACTCATTGCCACACAAGGCTGTGGAGGCCAAGTCAATGGATATTTTAAAGCTAGAGATAGATAGATTCTTGAGTAGAACAGATGTCAGGGGTTATGGGTAGAAGACAATAGACAATAGACAATAGACTACGGGTGCTGTCTGTACGGAGTTTGTACGTTCTCCCTGTGACCTGTGTGGGTTTCCTCCGAGTTCTTCGGTTTCCTCCCACACCCCAGAGACGTACAGGTATTGTAGGTTAATTGGCTTGGTGTATGTGTAAAATTGTCCCTGGTGTGTGTAGGTTAGTGTTCGTGTGCAGGTATTGCTGGTCGGTGCGGACTCAGTGGGCCGAAGGGCCTGTTTCCACACTGTATTACTAAACCAAACTAAACTACTTTACCCACCAAGTTGCATATCTAAAATGGGTGTTAGCTGAGAAATTGAGCAGAGGAATGTCTGATAAGTTTTCAAAATAGTTTTCAAAGGGAGCTGGTTAGATGCCGGGCGATGAGGAAATCACGGCGATAGCATTGGCATCGGTTGTGGTTTATTCCTGTTATGGGTAAAGATTTGGTAAGGATTTCAATAGACAATAGACAATAGGTGCAGGAGTAGGCCATTTGGCCCTTCGAGCCAGCACCGCCATTCAATGTGATCATGGCTGATCATCCCCAATCAGTACCCCATTCCTGCCTTCTCCCCATATCCCCTGACTCCGCTATCTTTAAGAGCCCTATCTAGCTCTCTCTCTTGAAAGCATCCAGAGAACCGGCCTCCACCGCCCTCTGAGGCAGAGAATTCCACAGACTCACAACTCTCTGTGAGTTTCGCATCCATCCCTTACACAATTTACAGAGGGCCAATTAACCTACAAACCCGCACGTCTTTGGGATGTGGGAGGAAACCGGAGCACCCGGAGGAAACCCGCGCAGGCCACAGGGAGAACGTGCAAACTCCACACAGGCAGCACCCGAGGTGGGGATCGAACCCGGGTCTCTGGCCCTGTGAGGCAGCAGCTCCACCCGCTGCGCCACCGTGCCGTCCACAGTTTTTTTATATTTGCTCATGCGAGAATGTGTTATAATTGTCCTTGCAAGTAGAATTTAGCGCAATGGGCCTGTCCCACTTAGGCGACTGCCAGGGACTAATTTCAATGGAATTCACCTACGACACCTGGCGACAACCTACGACACCACCTACGTCAACCTACGACAGCAAAAATTGTCGCCACTGTCGCAGAAAAATTTTAAACATGTTGAAAATTTTGTGGCAGTCGCCTGTAGTCGCCCAAAAAATCGCCTAAGTGGGACAGTAAGTTCCCCTTTATCATGAGTTTGACTTGATTGAGTTTATGTGTGGTACATCTGATCTGTTGGGATAACACGGGAAACAAAGTTTTTCACTGTACCTCGGTACATGTGGCAATAATGAACCCAGACCTTAAGCTAAACAGAGCTGTCGGAATTGAACACTCTGTGGTCATGTTGCAATCCTTTCTCATAGTCTGCCGCGATTTCAACTGCATCGTCTGGTTACGTCAATATGTTTACTGCCTAAGACATTCAACGTATCAATTGCATAATATTTGTCCGATGCACATGCATACCAAGAATCTCACTCAAATTCCTGACCTAATGCAACATGTCTGAAAGACTCCTCGAGATTCCTGAGGGTCTGAGTAATTTGCTGCTAAGATTTTCCAGAATAGAAATCACGTTTTTACTTGATGTCGTGTGAATTATCTGCAAACCTGGAGACTGGGCTGCTGCCTCACAGCGCCAGAGACCCGAGTTCGATCCTGACTACGGGTGCTGTTTGTACGGAGTTCGCACGTTCTCCCCGTGACCTGCGTGGGTTTTCTCCGAGATCTCCGGTTTCCTCCCGCACTCCAAAGGCGTACAGGTTTGCAGGTTAACTGGCTTGGTATAAATGTAAACTGCCCCTAGTGTGCATTTATATATAACGGATATGTATGAATCACTCTTTGAATCACTTCCCTCTGGAAGGCGACTCCGGACTGTCAAAGCTGCCACAGCCAGACATGAAAACAGTTTTTATCCACGAGTAGTTGCTCTACTCAACAGCCAAAAATCTGTAGCCTCCCTTTGATCTGGTATTTTGTTGGTTCACATGCTTGATCAATGGTGTTTTATCAGTAATGTCTTATTATTATTAATGTTTAGTGTTTTCTGAGTCATTCGTAACTGTCACTGTATGTCATGTTGTTACTTGTGGGCGGAGCACCAAGGCAAATTCCTTGTATGTGAATACTTGGCCAATAAACTTACTTACTTACTTATGTGGAGAAGGCAGGAACAGGGTACTGATTGGGGATGGTCAGCCATGATCACATTGAATGGCGGTGCTGGCTCGAAGGGCCGAATGGCCTACTCCTGCACCTATTGTCTATTGTCTATTCTCTATGCCTCTCATAATGTTATATTCCTAGCTACAGTGGGCAGTCTCGGTGGGCCGAAGGGCCTGTTTCCACGCGGTCTCTCTAAACTAAACTGAACTTATTAACTATCCCTAATTTCCCCTGAACCTTTGGGTTTGCAGGGCCATCTCGGCAGGCTGCTAATATCAAGCGCATTGTTGGGTCCAAAGTCACGCATTATCACATCAGGCTGGCAGAATACTCTCACGTTATTCCAATGGTCATTAATACCATGACTGTCACTAATTTTAGTTTTAATTCCAGATTTGCGTCTTTCACCAAATTGTAAATGTTCCAGCTGTTAGAGTGGAACGCTTATAGGAGATGAGCCAGGCAGGTTTAGAGATACAGCGCGGAAACAGGCCCTTCGGCCCACCGAGTCTACGCTGACCAGCGATCCCCGCATGCTAACACCACCCTACACACACCAGGGACAATTTACATTTATACCAAGCCAATTAACCTACAAACCTGTACGTCTTTAGAGTGTGGGAGGGAACCGGAGATCTCGAAGAAAACCCACGCAGGTCACGGGGAGATCGTGCAAACTCCGTACAGACAGCACCCGTAGTGGGGATCGAACCCGCGTCTGTGGCGCTGAAATCGCTGTGAGGCAGCAACTCTACCGCTGCGCCACCATGCTGCCCCACAAGTCATTTTACACAGAGGGTGGTGGGTGCCTGGAACGTGCTGCCAGGGGTGGTGGTGGAGGTCGGTAACGGCACTCGAATTTGGAATCGATACAGCACGGAAACAGGCTCTTCGGCCCAACCTATGAAGCTTTTGGATGTTGGAGTAACTCAGCGGGTCAGGCAGTATCTCTGGAGGAGAGGAATAGGTGAGGTTTGGGGTCAGAGCCCTTCTTAAGATTGAAAAATTAGGCTTTTAGATTGGTGAATGGGTAACTATGATTAATTATAGCCAGTCTAAAGAAGGGTCTCGACCCGAAACGTCGCCTATTCCATTCCTCCAGAGATGCTGCCTGATCCGCTGCCAGCTTTTTTGTGCCTATCTTAGGTGTTTATTTTTGTAGAAAGGGTAGACAGTCAGACCTATTTATCAGGATGAAAATATCAAATACTAGAGGGCATAGGTTGAAGGTGAGAGGGGCAAAGTTTAAGGAGACTAGACTAAGTGCAGACCCGTTGGGACCGCTCCCCCAACGCAATGTTCCACCACTCACGCATAGCCCCCAACTGCGCAGGCACGGCTCATTTCCCCTCATCCCCCGCACTCCCTCCCCCTCCTCTCCATCTCCTTTCCCCTGCCCTCACCTCTACCTCCCTCCCTCCATAAAAAGCAGCATCTGCAGTTCCTTCCTCCACAGGTCATTCATCGTTGACTTGACGATTGGACCAGTTTGCATCGTGTGTGTGTGTGTGTGTGTGTGTGTGTGTGTGTGTGTGTGTGTGTGTGTGTGTGTGTGTGTGTGTGTGTGTGTGTGTGTGTGTGTGTGTGTGTGTGTGTGTGTGTGTGTGTGTGTGTGTGTGTGTGTGTGGGTATGTTACTCAAACTCCGCTCAAACTACTCGGCCACCCAGCAACCCGACTATCCCTCCCTCCCTCCCTCTGCCCACTCCGGCTCAGCCGCCACTCGGCCCGTCCCCGCCCTGCCCACCTGCTCGCGCCGCCGGGCTGGGCCGCTGGGGGGGGGGGGTGGAGTCGGTGTTCGTCACGGTGGGCACCATGAGTTTCGATGAGCTGGTGGAGAGTTGAGGATGAGTTACCGCAGCGGTGGCGGCGGCGGTGGAGGAGGAGGAGATGGACGGTCGCAGCCATTCACCCGGGGGGACTGGTAGACGGGACCAGCATTGCCACAGAGGGCGAGCGGGGGAGAGGAGTGAGTGAGGGAGAGGGAGACGGGCCAGGGCCTCCACTGAACGCCTTCCTCCACCGCGGCCGCCGCCGGTGGTGGGGGAGACGGTAGACAAGTTACTGTGAGGAAGGGAGAGAGGAGTTCGTGAGTGAGGCGGGAAAGGCTGCGGTGCAGGAAGGGGCGTCACCATCCCGGCCATGGCGTTGACTGACAGGAGTGGAGACCAAACTGCGCATGTGCGGTTTTCTTTTCAAGTTTTAAAACGTCCATAACATAAAATATACCATCAATCTGAACAAACCTTGTTTAATTTACATCACAGGGCAATGGTGAGTAAGGTGGGCCAAAATTGTAGCGCTATCATGTACCGTATTCGCGCAAATATAGGTACAAACAAACGAACAAGATGAGAGTTTTAGTAATGTACAGAAGATAAATAGATAGATAGGTAGATAGATAGATGGATAGATAGATAGATAGATAGATAGATAGATAGATAGATAGATAGATAGATAGATAGATAGATAGATAGATAGATGGGTAGATAGATAGATAGATAGATAGATAGATAGATAGATAGATAGATAGATAGATAGATAGATAGATAGATAGATAGATAGATAGATAGATAAATAGATGGATAGATAGATAGATAGATAGATAGATAGATAGATAGATAGATAGATCGATAGATAGATAGATAGATAGATGGATAGATAGATAGATAGATAGATAGATAGATAGATAGGTAGATAGATAGATAGATAGATAGATAGATAGATAGGTAGATAGATAGATAGATAGATAGATAGATAGATAGATAGATAGATAGATAGATAGATAGATAGATAGATAGATAGATAGATAGATAGATAGATAAATAGATGGATAGATAGATAGATAGATAGATAGATAGATAGATAGATAGATAGATAGATAGATAGATAGATAGATAGATAGATAGATAGATAGATAGATAGATAGATAGACTCATTGCCACAGACGGCTGAGGAGGCCAAGTCAATGGAGATTTTTAAGGCAGAGATTGATAGATTCTTGATTAGTGCGGGTGTCAGGGGCTATGAGGAGAAGGCAAGAGAATGGAGTTGAGAGGGAGAGGTAGAACAGCCATGATTGAATGGCGGAGTAAACATGATGGGTTGAATGACCTAATTCTGCTCCTAGAACATGCTAACTTAATAATCTAAAAGAAACGGAGCCGTGACAAAATCCCTAGTGTGTGTAGGATAGTGTAGGAATTTAGAAGGATGAGAAGAGATCTTATAGAAACGTATAAAATTAAAAAAGGACTGGACAAGCTAGATGCAGGAAACATGTTCCCAATGTTGGGGGGGTCCAGAACCAGGGGCCACAGTCTGAGAATAAAGGGGAGGTCATTTAAGACTGAGGTGAGAAAAAGCTTTTTCACCCAGTAAGTTGTGAATCTGTGGAATTCTCTGCCATGGAACGCAGTGGAGACCAATTCACTGGATGGATTTAAAAGAGAGTTAGATAGAGCTCTAGGGCTAGCGGAATCAAGGGATATGGGGAGAAGGCAGGTACGGGTTACTGATTGTGGACGATCAGCCATGATCACAATGAATGGCGGTGCAGGCTCGAAGGGCCAAATGGCCTCCTCCTTCACCTATTTTCTATGTTTCTATGTTTCTATGTAAAACGTCACATAACTCTTGAGCAAACTTGTAGACCTCTGTACAATTGCAGTGGATACATTCCAGTGGAACCAGTTAGGAAATCTCGCTGGGATAGTTTTGTATGTGCAGCGTCTGTAGTACAAAATATGTGCTAGCAAGCATGTCCCTCAGGGAGGAAACACGCTCGATAAATGTTTACCTGGTATCTACAGAGTTAAAAAGTGTGCTACACAACTTGCAAAACTGCTTCAACCCTGCAGCAGATAATCCATTGCCTTTTTCTTTGTTAATATATCTTTTGGGTACATTGATTGTTTATCATAGGTCACAGCTATTACACAAGATCTAAAAATAAATGTGTTATTCCTTCAGCAACTGAAAAAAGGTCCTTGAGTCTGTGATGCGGAGATGAAAGCATTATTTATGTCTTTATTTGTGGCTTGCTTCAAACTCTTGTGCCTCAGCCATATGCCACAGCATCAATACTTCACTTTGTCTAGAGTTTATTAATAGCTTGTCATAATCTGTTTGAAAGATATTGTACGTAAGCCCTCTCTCCCATTGTTTTGCATTTCTAGCGCTTATATTATCCAAAGGGAGGCACAGCAGCACAGCTGGTAGGGGTGCTGGAGCCCTAGGTTTGATCCTGACCTCGGGTGCTGTCCGTGTGGAGTTTGCACATTCTTCCTGTGACCTTGTGGGTTTTCTCTGGGTGCTCTGGTTTCCTCCCACATTCCAAAGACGTGCAGGTTTGTCGATTATTTGGCCTCTGCAAATTGTCCCTCGTGTGTGGGGACAACATTGAAACGCCGTTAAGTTTAGTTTAGTTTAGAGATACAGAGCAGAAACGGCCCTTCGGCCCACCGAGTCCGCGCCAACCAGCGATCCCTGCACACTAACACTATCCCACACACACACGGGTAACGGGGAGAATGTACAAACTCCGTACAGACAGCACCCATAGTCAGGATCGAACCGGGGTCTCTGGCACTGCAAGGCAGCAACTCTACCGCTGTTCCACCCATTTGTTATCATCTCTGAGCATAATGAAATTCTACTTCATCCTCTTAGATAAGTAAAGTACTACTAACTTAAACGTGATGGGAAGTATGTGTGGTGCAGTGGTAGAATTGCTGCCTTACAGCACTTACAACGTTAGAGACCCGGGTTCGATCCTGACTACGGGGGGAGCTGCCTGTGTGGAGTTCGTACGTTGGCTATATTTAAGAGGGAGTTAGATGTGGCCCTTGTGGCTAAAGGGATCAGGGGGTATGGAGAGAAGGCAGGTACGGGATACTGAGTTGGATGATCAGCCATGATCATATTGAATGGCGGTGCAGGCTCGAAGGGCCGAATGGCCTACTCCTGCACCTATTTTCTATGTATCTATGTATCTATGTTCTCCCCATGACCTCATGGGTTTCCCTGAGGTTCAGTTTCCTCCCACACTCCAAAGACGTGCAGGTTTGTAGGTTAATTGGCTTGTTATAAGTGTTAAAATTGTCCCCAGTGTAGGATAAGGTTAGTGTGCGGGGATCGCTGGTCGATGCACACTCGGTGGGCCGAAGGGCCTGTTTCCCTGCTGTATCTCCAAACTAACAACCTTAACAAGAGTTGTGTAGGGATGAACTGCAGATGCTGGTTTAAACCGAAGATAGACACAAAATGCTGGAGTAACTCAGCGGGACAGGCAGCGTCTCTGGAGAGAAGGAATGGGTGACGTTTCGGGTCGAGACCATTTTTCCGAGTCTGAGTGAGCAAGAGTTACCAGTTTAATACAGTGCACTCCCTTGACACAATGCAGGGCTCACAAACAGTACAGCATGGTGATAGATCCCCCACATCTACTCATGCCCCAGTACCTCTGAGAAATGTGAGCACAAAATTTGAAAAATGTTCATTGAAACAAAAATAGCAGCGGTGAACTCTGCTGAGACTGTGTACACAAACAGACCAGTTGATGATTCATCTATTGTTTGCTGTGGTATGCATCCAAAACCCCATACATGGCCAAAACCAATGAAGAACTCTTTGCTGGAATCTAAACTGAACCGGGATATTAGAATAGAATTTTAATTTTTAATATTTCAAGTGAGCATAAACATTTTTATTGTAACATGACTCAGTTTAGTTTGGTTTATTATCACTTTTACCGAGCCTCGAGGTACAGTGAAAAGCCTTTTCGTCGCGTGCTATCGAGTCAGCGGAAAGACTATACATGGAGTCATAGTCAGACAAAAATGCTGGAGAACTCAGCTGGATGCTGCCTCACCCGCTGAGTTTCTCCAGCATTTTTATCTACCTCCGATTTTTCCAGCATCTGCAGTTCTTTCTTAAACATAGAGTCATAGGGTCATGTAGTGAAACAGCATGGAAACAGGCCCTTCCGCCCAACTTGCCCACACCGGCCAATATGCCCCAGCTACACTAGTCCCACCTGCCTGCACTTGGTCCATATCCCACCAAACCTGTCCTATCCATGTACCTGTCCAAATGATCAAGCCGTCCACAGTGTACAGATACAGGATAAAGGGAATCACGTTTAGTGCAAGGTAAAGTCCAGTTACAGATAGTCTGAGGGTCTCCAATGAGGTAGATGGGAAGTCAGGACCGCTCTCTGGTTGTGGTAGGATGGTTCAGTTGCCTGATAACAGCTGGGAAGAAACAGTCCCTGAATCTGGAGGTGTGCGTTTGTTTTCACACTTCTGTACCTCTTGCCCGATGGGAGAGGGGAGAAGAGGGAGTGGTCAGGGTGCGACTGGTCCTTGATGATGCTGCTGGCCTTGCCGAGGGAGCGTGAGGTGTAGATGGAGTCGATGGAAGGGAGGTTGGTTTGTGTGATGGGATCCGGGCTGCGTCCACAATTCTCTGTAATTTCTTGCGGTCTTGGACGGAGCTGTTCCCAAACCGTGCTGAGATGCTTCCCAACTTACAATAATGGCAAGTGAACCATCTTATCACCAACTAGAGAGCGGCACTGAGCCACCATTGACCTTGTTGGAGACTTTCGGACTATCTTACACTAAACAATATTCACTTTATCTTGTATCTGTACACTGTGGACAGCTTGATTGTAATCATGTCGTTTTTTCACTGACAACAAAATAACAATAGCAAGCAATAAAAATGCTTCTCAATGTAACTCAGTACACATGACGATAATAAACTAAACTTTAATCCTTTTGATCATTCAGATGACAAAAGGCGGTCCTCCACAGATGCTGCCTGACCCGCTGAGTTACTCCAGCACTTGTAAACTGCGCCAAAATATGTCGACTGTGCATTTGTGGGTCGTGCAAAAGAATTTCATTTTGCTGTGCGTATGTGACAATATATGAGCAGCATAATCAAGGCCGAATCACACCCCGGCCACTCCCTCTTCCCCCCTCTCCCATCGGGCAAAAGGTACAGAAGTGTGAAAACGCACACCTCCAGATTCAGGGACAGTTTCTTCCCAGCTGTTATCAGGCAACTGAACCATCCTACCACAACCAGAGAGCAGTCCTGAACTATTATCTACCTCTTTGGTGACCCTCGGATTATCCTTGATCGGACTTTACTGGCTTTACCTTGCACTAAACGTTATTCCCTTATTGTGTATCTGTACACTGTGAATGACTCGATTGTAATCATGTATTGTCTTTCCGCTGACTGGTTAGCACGCAACAACAGCTTTTCACTGTACCTCGGTACACGTGACAATAAACTAAACTGAACTGAAACTGAACCGATACAGAACCATTGTTCCACTTTGTTTTTAACACCATAACTAGTTTAGCTCTAACAACTTTGAAAACAATGTTGGTTTAACATAATCTTTTGGACTTTCGGCACTGAGCCCAGAAAGTAAGTTCTAAAGATGAGAACTGTATTGTTGCATTTCAAATGCCTTGCCAGAGGTTTCTTTAAAGTTTGCACAGAGAAATATTTGGGCTGAACATTCTTGTACTGCATGAGAGTAATAAAAACTCCATACAATAGAGCTTGCTCTCTCGAGTTCACCTGCAATGTTTCTACACTTCTAGCTATGTTGGGAATGTTCCCAATAAAGGTTTCGAACTGTGGCCAAGGCATGAAATTGAAAAACAAGCAATGTTTTGTACTGAAAATCAGATTCCTTCCATTGTCCTTCTGCACTTGGCTGTTGTACAGGTTGTTCACGAGGGAGGTAGTAGCCCCCCCTCGGTCATGACTGACCATGGGTGATGCATCCTGGTCGGATCGGATGCAAGCCTGGGCGATGTGATTTGGAGACAGACAGGCTGTTGCCCATGCAGCACGTCCCCCCTCTCCACGTCGCTGATCGATCCAAAGAAACAGCAGGGCCGTTACAGTTTGGCACCAGCGCCGTCGCAGGAGCTGCCAGAGCAAGGTTGTAGACAACGACGAACTGCCTTAGGGGCTCCGGATTTTCTTGAGGTTTACTCCTGGAGCCTTTTCCATGACTGGATAAGGCCACAAGGCAGTGGAGGTTTTAAATCAGAGTTTCCCTCTCCTAGATGGACTGCCTTACCAGGCTGATGAGCCCCATCTGCCCGAGACTCGTGGGGGCGGGAGCGTATACCTTCCCGTGCAGCTCTATAGCACCTGCCCACTGCCCAGGTGGTAGTTCACTTGGAACATCAAATAAGTACAAATAGAGGCAGAGTCTGAAGAAGGATCTCAATGCTAAACGTCACCCATTCCTTCTCTACAGAGATGCTGCCTGTCCTGCTGTGTTACTCCAGCATTTTGTGTCTATCTTCGATATAAACCAGCATCTGCAGTTCCTCCCTACACGCGATACGTTAGTGGTGTTTAAGAGGCTTTCAGATGGACTTGCCTCTGATGATGCTGGAGATATGGGCCTGTCCAACTTAGGCGACTCTTTAGGCGGCTGACAGGGACTAGTTTTAATGGAAATTCACCTACGACACCCTGGCCACAACCTACAACAGCAAAAACTGTCGTCATTGTCTCCAAGAAATCTTCGACATGTTGAAAATTTTGCAGCAGTCGCCTGTAGTCACCCCAAAAATCGCCTAAGTGGGACAGGCCCATAACTCAGCGGGACAGGCAGCATCTCCTGAGAGAAGGAACGGGTGACGATTCGGGTCGAGACCCTTCTTCAGACTGAGAGACGCAGGAAAGGGAACGAGAGATATAGAAGCAATGGTAATCAAAGAAATTCGGAGCACACAATGGTCATTGTTGGCTGTGGGCTAGGTGATAAGGAGCTATACGAACTCTACGGGATGACATTGAAACTAGCACGACGTCTAGGTTGGGGCGGGGCGGAGAGAGAGGGGATGCAAGGGCTACTTGACGTCTTTCCTATGAAGAAAGACTGGATAGACTCGGCTGGTACTCGCTAGAATTTAGAAGATTGAGGGGGGATGTTATAGAAACGTACAAAATTCTTAAGGGGTTGGACAGGCTAGATGCAGGAAGATTATTCCCGATGTTGGGAAGTCCAGAACAAGGGGTCACAGTTTAAGGATAAGGGGGAAATCTTTTAGGACCGAGATGAGAAAATCATTTTTTACACAGAGAGTGGTGAATCTGTGGAATTCTCTGCCACAGAGGGTAGTTGAGGCCAGTTCATTGGCTATATTTAAGAGGGAGTTAGATGTGGCCCTTGTGGCTAAAGGGATCAGGGGGTATGGAGAGAAGGCAGGGATGGGATACTGAGTTGGATGATCAGCCATGATTATATTGAATGGCGGTGCAGGCTCGAAGGGCCGAATGGCCTACTCCTGCACCTATTTTCTATGTTTCTATTTTTCTAAGTCAGAAGTCAATATTCATATCGCTGGGTCATCTGCGATGAAGATGTAGCCTCTGAAAGGTGGGAATAAGGTCACAGAGGTGAACTGTCACACTTTGCTGATGGAAGCAAAATGCTGGAGTAACTGGTGTATGTGGCAATAAATGTCCTTTGTCCTTTGTCTTTAGGTAAAAGACTCCAATTTATTTTTTCCCTTCATGATAGGTTGAGTAGGCTGGGTCTCTATCCCATGGAGCACAGGAGGATGAGGCGTGATCTTACAGAGGTGTACAAAATCATGAGAGGAATAGATTGGGTAGATGCACAGAGTCTTTTACCCAGAGTAGGTGGATCGAGACCAGAGGACATAGGTTCAAAGTGAAGGGGAAAAGATTTAATAGGAATCCGAAAGGTAACTTTTTCACACAAAGGGTGGTGGGTGTATGGAACAAGCTGCCAGAGGAGGTAGTTGAGGCAGGGACAGTCCCATCGTTTGAGAAACGGTTGGACAGGTACATGGATAGGACAGGTTTGGAAGGATATGGAGCAAGCGCAGGCAGGTGGGACTAGTTAGCTGGGACATGTTGGCCGTTGTGGGCAAGTTGGGCCTGTTTCCACACTGTATCACTCCATAACTCTATGATTTCATACACCTTGGCATTCCTGCTCAGTATTTACGGAATGGGCCAATATGATGTGGTGCTTAGCAGCAAACGCTGGCACAGATCCATACATCGCTGAATCGTGCACTGATAGTCAGTGAACAAATGAGGTCGTCATGGAAACAGTTGGTCAACGGTCGGCGCAGGGAGAGAAAAAAATAGTTTGGGATTTTTTAGGCAGGAACAGCGTGCAGAATACTGCTCGATGCTCCACCGATTCACCACTCCAGGCGTCACCTGGAGCTAAAAACTCATCATCTGCAGCAGACTCCAGATCATTATTCCTTGTCAGCAGTCTCCATAGGAAGCACTTTCACAATTGCTCTCTGAAGGTTATCAACATCCTATTACATGCGGACACAAACAAGATTTTTTTTGATTTTTTAAAAAGGGCATCCCGTATAAATTGCCCAACCGTCGACTGGGCGATCGTTCCGCAGAACACCTTCGCTCAGTCCACGTGGACCTACCTGATCTCCCGGTTGCTCAATGCTTTAATTCTCCTTCCCATTCCCACATTGACCTTTCTGTCCTCGGTCTCCACCATTGTCAGAGTGAGGCCAAACGCAAATTGGAGGAACAGCATCTCATATTTCGCTTGGGCAGCTTACAGCGTAGTGGTATCAATATAGATTTTTTCTCACTTCAAAGTAACCCCGGCATTCCCTCTCTCTCCGTCCCTCCCCCACCCAAGTCGCACCAGCTTCTCGTTTTCACCCCAACAAACAGTTAACAATGACCTGTTTTCCTTTATCATCGTTACTTTTTTGCATATCTTTCATTCGTTGTTCGATATCTCTCCACATCACCGTCTATATCTCTCATTCCCTTTCAATAGACAATAGACAATAGGTGCACGATAGGCCATTCGGCCCTTCCAACCAGCACCGCCATTCAATGTGATCATGGCTGATCATCCCCAATCAGTACCCCGTTCCTGCCTTCTCCCCATATCCCCTGACTCTGCTATTTTTAAGAGCCCTATCTAGCTCTCTCTTGAAAGTATCCAGAGAACCTGCCTCCACCGCCCTCTGACGCAGAGAATTCCACAGACTCCCCACTCTCTGTGAGAAAAAGTGTTTCCTCATCTCCGTTCTAAATGGCTTACCCTTATTCTTAAACTGTGGCCCCTGGTTCTGGACTCCCCCAACATCAGGACATCGGGAACATAATCACGTGACTTTCAGTCTGCAGAAGGGTCTCGACCGGAAACGTCGCCCATTCCTTCTCCCCGGAGATACTGCCTGTCCCGCTGAGTTACTCCAGTGTTTTGTGTCTGTGGTCATTTGGGCATCAACTTCAGCTTTGCTGGGAGTGATCTGTCTCTCTTCCTAGTTTTATTGTAATTATTTCCTCTTGAGAGTAAGAATATTCCAATAAATTCCCTACTCTTAATCAAATCTTCGACATTAAGAATTCACCTGCCAGAGGAGGTGGTTGAGGCAGGGACTATTGCAACGTTTACGAAACATTTGGACAGGTACATGGATGGGACAGGTTGGAGGGGTATGGACCAAATGGAGGCAGTTGGGACGAGTGTAGAAGGGTCATGTTGGTCGGGTGTGTGGGCAAGTTGGGCCGAAGGGCCTGTTTCCACGCTGTATCACTCTATAGGGCCTGTTCCACTTAGGCGACTGCGGGCGACTGCGGGCGACGCCTGTATGGTCGTGAGTCGTCTCCTCAGTCGCCCAAAGAGTCGTAGCGTTTTTCTGGTCACCGCTGGATTTCGAAATATTCAAAACTTTTCAGCGACAGTCGGCGACCATGGGCTTGTCGTAGTTGTCTTCTCCTGACGTAGGTTGTTGCCAGGTGCTGACTTCGGTGAATTCCATTGTCGTAGTACCCAGAAGTCGCTTAAAAAATCGCCTTAAGTGAGACAGGCCCAGTAGTCCAGTCGCCGTTTTTTCGGCGACCTGCTACGACAACAGTCGCCTAAAAAATCGCCTAGTGGGACAGGCCCTTAACTCGTTATGTGGTTAGGGGCACATTCCTTTCTGTGTGTTAACACACACTGTGGAGATGAGGGTAGACAGAAATGCTGGAGAAACTCAGCGGGTGAGGCAGCCTATTCCTTCGCCCCATAGATGCTGCCTCACCCGCTGAGTTTCTCCAGCATTTTTGTCTACCTTTCGATTTTTCCAGCATCTGCAGTTATTTCTTAAACACTGTGGAGATGTGGAAGTTGTTGCTACCTTATCGATGTGACATAAATGGACGTTGATGGTGTAGAATAGAAGAGGTCACATTTGAAGGTGAGTGTTATCGCTGGGGCCTCACGCCTTGCTGCCTGCCAACACATGGGAGTGGACTTAGCGACTTAAGAACTCACGGTGCGTGCACATATTGTTGCAGACAGCAGTCAGTGAGGATAGCACAATGCCCAGAGCTCCTGCCTGTGTTTTCATGGGTTTTCTGTAGATGAAATCAATACAGTGACTAACTAGCTATGAACTGCTGCCAGATGCAGTCTGTAATGTTTGCTTTCTCAGCTAGCTCAATAACCTTGAAAGCATTCGCTGTCTTTACCACATAAACTGCACGTTCAAAACCATTCCTTGACAGAGTGCGCTTCATGTAGGAAGGAACTGCAGATGCTGGTTTAAACTGGAGTTCGACACAAAATGCTGGAGTAACTCAGCGGGACAGGCAGCATCTCTGGAGGAAAGGAATGGGTGACGTTTCGGGTCGAGCCCCTTCTTCAGACCCGCAAAATCACCCATTCCTTCTCTCCAAAGATGCTGCCTGTCCCGCTGAGTTACTCCAGCATTTTGTGTCTATCTACGGTTCGCTGTTTGTTCTGTGTGATATATTTTTAGAAATATTCAATTATCAATCTATTTAGTTTAGTTTCGTTTAGAGATAGAGGGCAGAAACAGGCCCTTCGGCCCACCGAGTCCGCGCCGGCCAGCGATCCGCGCACCCTAACACTGTCCTACACACACTAGGGACAATACCAACCCATTTGACCTACAAACCTGCACGTCTTTGGAGTGTGGGAGGAAACCGAAGATCTCGGAGAAAACCCACGCAGGTCACGGGGGGAACGTACAAACTCCGTACAGACAGCACCCGTAGTCAGGATGGAACCCGGGTCTCTGGCGCTGTGGGGCAGCAACTCTACCGCTGCGCCACCGTGCCGCTCAACGTTTCCAGCAGTAACAATGTACCCAGGGATTTTTGTTAATAATTTCATGTGGGTCAAATAAAGAGGTTTAGAGGGAGCAGAGAATCTAATTGTAATTTAACTTTGGGTGGCAAGGTACTCAGTGATAGAGTTGCTGCCTCACAGCGCCAGAGACCCGGGTTCAATCCTGACTACGGGTGCTGTCTGTACGGAGTTTGTACCTTCTCCCCGTGACCCGCGTGGGTTTTCTCCGGGTGCTCCGGTGTCCTCTCACACTCCAACGACGTTTGGGTTTGTAGGTTAATTGGCTTCTGTGAATTGTAAATTGTCCCCAGTGTGTGTAGGATAGTGCTAATGCGCGGGGATCGCTGGTCGGTGCGGACTCGGTGGGCCGAAGGGCCTGTTTCCGCGCTGTATCTCTAAAGTCTTGGCGCTGTAAGGTGTTCAGCTGGTACATGGAGCCACCACTGATCGCTGAACCACTTTTGATCGCAGTTGATCTACGTGGCAAGTACAGACATACCTTTTCCAGGCGCACTGTGCGAACTAGCTGGTGGAGAGCGCACGCGCTCACCGGTTGTGTCACGTCCAGGCTCGGCGACTCGAATGCCCAAGAACGATGGAGAATGCAGAGAGTGGTGGGCACACTGCCCCGGGTCCATCACAGGTACTGACCTTCCCGCCATCAAGGGATCGATGGGAGCTGCGCCTGAAAAAAGGCAGCCAGCGTCATCAAAGACCCACGGCACCCTGGCCACGCTCGCATCTCACTACCAGCAAAGCAAGAAGGTACAGGAGCCTGAAAACCTTGACCTCCAGCTTCTTCACATCAACCGTTCAAGAAGGAACTGCAGATGCTGGAAAGTCGAAGTACAAAATTGCTGGAGAAACTCAGCGGGTGCGGCAGCATCTATGGAGCGAGGGAAATAGGCAACGTTTCGGGACGAAACCCTTCCGGGGTTTCGGCCCGGGGTTTCGGCCCGAAACGTTGCCTATTTCCAGAAGGGTTTCGGCCCGAAAGGTTGCCTATTTCCTTCGCTCCATAGATGCTGCCTCACCCGCTGGGTTTCTTCAGCAATTTTATCTACCTTCACATCAACCATCAGGCTCTTGAACATCAGATCTTCGGTTTCCTCCCACACTCCAAAGACGTACAGGTACAGGTTTGTAGCCTCATTGGCTTGCTGTAAATGTAAAATTGTCCCTTGTGTGTGTGGGGTAGTGTCAGTGTGCGGGGATCGCTGGCCGGCGCGGACTCGGTGGGCCGAAGCGCCTGTTTCCGCGTTGTATCTCTAAACTAAACTAAACTATAGTTTAGTCTGAAGAAGGGTTTCGGCCCGAAAGGTTGCCTATTTCCTTCGCTCCATAGATGCTGCTGCTGCACCCGCTGAGTTTCTCCAGCACTTTTGTCTACCTAAACTAAATTTTGAGTGAATACCGGATAAACAGAACTTACAAATGGTATGAATCAGTCAGATGAACCGTATCCAGGTGAAGTTTAAATGCAGTACGCATGGGACACATGCGGCGAACAAGCCATGTGTTGCAGTAAAGGTTGAAGCTTGGTTTCAATGCTGTTCACAACCATAAACAAAAAAACATTGTGGGCAGGGCAGCTGCTGTCAAGATTTCACTGCTCCTTTC
>JAXLNO010002156.1:0-27701 GCA_038087875.1 Malacoraja senta | reverse complement strand
GCTTGGACACACTAGAGGCAGGAAACATGTTCCCGATGTTGGGGGAGTCCAGAACCAGGGGCCACAGTTTAAGAATAAGGAGTAAGCCATTTAGAACGGAGACGAGGAAACACTTTTTCTCACAGAGTGTGGTGAGTCTGTGGAATTCTCTGCCTCAGGGCGGTGGAGGCCGGTTCTCTGGATGCTTTCAAGAGAGAGTTAGATTTAGGTCTTAGGGCTAGCAGAATCAAGTGATATGGGGAGAAAGCGGGAACGGTGTACTGATTTTAGATGATCAGCCATGATCACATTGAATGGCAGTATTGGCTCGAAGGGGCGAATGGCCTACTCCTGCACCTATTGTCTATTGTCTATTGTAAACCCACTGTCGCCAAACATTTCTCAACATGTTGAAAATTTAGCGCCGACCAGAAAGATGTTACGGCTTTTTGCACGACTGAGGAGACTACTCCTGCCGAACATGTGGAGACAAACTAGTCGCCTGTAGTTGCCTAAAAAATCCCCTAAGTGGGACAGGCCCATAAGGAACTAAAAAGCCAGAAGAAAAACTCAGTATTTCCTGCCTTCTTCCACTCATTATCATGTGCTGGCTGCTCAGAGACAAGCCTCATTGGAACATCTCCCAAAATGCAAGCAGATAATTACTGTGCAAATGTTTCTTCTTTGTATTGACATTGCCAAAACAATAACAGCATCATTCCTAAAAAACAAAATCTAAAACATATTCTCGCCAAATTCCTGATGGGATAGTCTGCGGTTGAAGATAATTGGTAAACAGGCCCTGAGGAGTCTTTGACTGCGCTGAATATATTTGCTGCTTGGAGTAGAAACATAGACAATAGGTGCAGGAGTAGGCCATTCGGCCCTTCGAGCCAGCACCGCCATTCAATGTGATCATGGCTGATCATCCCCAATCAGTACCCCGTTCCTGCCTTCTCCCCATATCCCCTGACTCCGCTATGTTTAAGAGCCCTATCTAGCTCTTTCTTGAAAGTATCCAGAGAACCTGTCTCCACCGGCCTCTGAGGCAGAGAATTCCACAGACTCACCACTCTCATTCAATATGATCATGGCTGATCATCTAAAACCAGTACCCCGTTCCTGCTTTCTCCCTTGATATCCCTTGATTCCGTTAGCCCCAAGAGCTAAATCTAACTCTCTCTTGAAAACATCCAGTGATTCGGCCTCCACTGCTTTCTGTGGCAGAGAATTCCACAGATTCACAACTCTCTGGGTGAAAAGGTTTTTCCTCATCTGAGTCCTAAATGGCCGACCCCCTTATTCTTAAATTGTAGGTTCACAGAGAGGTGGCCATAATAGACTCAGATGTTGCCTCAGGGCTTGGTTCGGCAACTCAAGTGCCCTGGAACAAAGGAGATTATAGAGAGTGGTGGACACTGCCCTGGTCCATCACTGGTACTGAGCTCCCCAACATCTTCAGAAAGGCAGCCAGCATCATGCTCAGAACCACCCCCTCCCCCCCCCACACACACACACACACACACACTCACACACACACACACACACACACACACACACACACACACACACACACACACACACACACACACACACACACACACACACACACACACACACACACACACACACACACACACACACGTGACCATTTGCAAGGACTATCGCAATGTTTAAGAAATATTTAGACAGGTAGTCAAAATTGCTGGAGAAACTCAGCGGGTACAGCAGCATCTATGGAGCGAAGGAAATAGGCAATGTTTCGGCCCGAAACGTTGCCTATTTCCTTCGCTCCATAGATGCTGCTGCATCCGCTGAGTTTCTCCAGCAATTTTATCTACCTTCGATTTTCCAGCATCTGCAGTTCCTTCTTGAACATTTAGACAGGTACATGGATAGGAGAGGTTTAGAGGGATATAGGACAAATGCAGGCAGGTGTGACTAGTGTAGACGGGGCACGTTGGCCGGTCTGGGCGAGTTGGGCCGAAGGGCCTGTTTCCACACTCCATGAGTCTATGACTCTCTGTCTCTATAACTCTAAACACAGACAGGTGGGACTAGTGTAGACGGGGCACGTTGGTCGGTGTGGGAGAGTTGGGACAATGGGCCTGTTTCCACTCTGTATCACTCTATGACTAGAACCAGAGAGCCTCTTTCCGATGATGTTTACTTGAGGAGTAAATGTCGGCCGAGACATTGGGGAGAACTCCAGAATAGTGTCATGAGACGATGTTATTCCCATCTGGGAGATCAGACGGATCCTCAGAAGAAGGTCTCATCTGTCGGAAAAGCTCTTTGGCCAAGTGCCAGTCCCTCACCACAGGCCCCGAGCCTAGATTTTTGTGCTCAGTTTTCTCAACTGGGACCTGAACCTCCAACTCTGGAAATTGTTCAGGGATGAGTCACATTTAGACACCAATCCATGATTCTGTTATTTGTTTTTTTCATTAATGTCTTATTATTATTAATAATGTTTAGTGTTTTCTGAGTCATTCGTAACTGTCACTGTATGTCATGTTGTCACTTGTGGGCGGAGCACCAAGGCAAATTCCTTGTATGTGAATACTTGGCCAATAAACTTACTTACTTACTTAACTGTACAGTCTTTATGTTATTTAGTTCAGTTTAGTTTATTGTCACGTGTGTCGAGGTACAGTGAAATTTTTTTCCGTTGCGTGCTAACCAGTCAGCGCAAAGACAATACATGATTACAATGGAGCCGTCCACGGTGTACAGCTGTATGATAAAGGGAATAATGTTTAGTGCGAAATAAAGTTCTGTAAAGTCCAATTATAGACAGTCTGAGGGTCTCCGATGAGGTAGGTAGTAGTTCAGGACCGCTCTCTGGTTGTGGTAGGGTGATTCAGATGCCTGATAACAGCCGGGAAGAAACTGTCCCTGAATCTGGAGGCGTGCGTTTTCACACTTCTGTACCTCTTGCCCGATGGGAGAGGGGAGAAGAGGGAGTGGCTGGGGGTGCGACTGGTCCTTGATGATGCTGCTGGACTTGCTGAGGCAGCGTGAGGTGTAGATGGAGTCAATGGAAGGGAGGTTGGTTTGTGTGATTGTCATTCTGTGGGTCTCCAATGAGTTCGATAGTAAGTCAGGACCGCTCTCTAGGTGTTGATAGGATGGTTCAGTCGCCTGATAACAGCTGGGAAGAAACTGTCCCTGTTACACCATACTAATTATAAATTTCATTCCAACGCCAAAATTTACACAAATTAAATTTATATTAATTAACACCTTTCCAAGTTGAGATTGATTTTATCTAAACACAGTGATTCTCTGCTGTTTAATACAAGGGCATCTGGACAAGGATTAATCATATACATGACAGCTCTCAGTTAAATCAGGTTGCTTTATACACCAGAGTGCTGCAATAATCCATTATTTACTGACTCTACTGCTCAGTATAATGGATTATAACTTATTAAACATTTTCTAACCTTACACATTATAATAGTACCCAGTGGCATGTAATTGGCTGTTGATCTTACTCTCTACATAATATATAGTTTAGGGCATAAAACTCACAAAGATCTTTAAAGGCTTGAAACAGTAAATATATTAACACCACACGGTCCAACACTTCCATTTTAGAAATTCTAATTATTGTGTGATGTTTTTTAAATCTACTCTGATATTCGAGTGAAAGACATCTTGAGAATAGACTACATCTTAATATCTTGTGTAGGAAGGAACTGCAGATGCTGTTTTGCACCGAAGATAGAAACAAAAAGCTGGAGTAACTCAGCGGGTCAGGCAGCATCTCTGGAGAAAATAATAGGTGACGGTTCGGGTCGAGACCCTTCTTCAGATCTTAATATCATGATAGGGCGGCACGGTAGAGTTGCCACCTCACAGCGGCAGAGACCCCGGTTCGTTCCTGACTACGGGTGCTATCTGTACGATGTTTGTACCTTCTCCCTGTGACCGTGTGGGTTTTCTCCGGGTGCACCGGTTTCCTTCCACACTCCAAAGATGTGCGGGTTTGTAGGTTAACTGGCTTGGTATAATTGTAAATTGTCCCTGGTGTGTGTAGGATGGTGTTAGTGTGCGGGTGGGATCGCTGGTCGGCGCGGACTCGGTGGGCCGAAGGGCCTGTTTCCATGCAGTATCTCTAAAGTACAAAGAATAAAGTCTGAGGTCTAAACGTTAGTTTAGTTTAGTTTAGGTTAGAGATACAGCGCAGAAACAGGCCCTTTGGCCCACCGAGTCCGCGCCGACCAGCGATCCCCGCACACCAACACCATCCTACTCACACGAGGAACAATTTACATTTACACCAAGCCAATTAACCTACAAACCTGTGTGAGAGGAAACTGGAGCACCCGGAGAAAACCCACACAGCTCACAGGGAGAACGTACAAACTCCATACAGACATCACCCGTGGTCAGGATGGAACCCGGGTCTCTGGAGCTGTGAGGCAGCAACTCTACCGCTGTGCCACCAACGTGCCGCCCAGTTAAACTGTTTGAGAAGATTGGAGAGTGGGGGTAAAAGTTCAACAGAATCTATATTACTAATAGTCTGATCTTGACCACTTCCTGTTGTTCTGTATATTGATTTTAGAAAAAACGCTGCCACTTACGCTATGATTTTTGGCCATCTTACTCAGTCCCCCTCCGCTGCGCAGGACAAGAGGATTTTTCCCATCGATGAAAAATAAAAGAGTTATTAATGTTTTTAAAATGTTTAGATTCTCTCTCCTGAAGGCCACGCCCCTTCCGGAGGGACTATAAAACCCGGAAGTGTTGAGTTCCTCAGTCAGTCTCTGCAAGATGGGGGAGCGAGAGGGTCACGTCTCTCAGTCTGAGCTGTGAATAACTCGGAACACATGTCTACTAAACTGTTTTTACTGACCTGTCAGTGCCCTTAATGTGGTTTGAAAATATAGTTAAAAATATGCTAAAGCTGTGTTGCCTTTGGTTTGGAAATGCGAAAGCTGCATTGCCTAATTAAAGTTGCCTTGCCTAATTAAAGTTGCCTTGCCTAATTAAAGTTGCCTTGCCTAATTAAAATTGCCTTGCCTAATTAAAGTTGCCTTGCCTAATTAAAGTTCCCTTGCCTTCTATATAATTAAAAGTCTAATCTTGACCACTTCCTGTTTGCGCTTTATATTGATTTTAGAAAAATCGCTGCCACGTACGTCTGTGATTTTTGGCCATCTTACTCAGAGTCCCCCTCTGCTCATCAGGTGCCGAGGATTTTTCCCATTGATGAAAGATAAAAGAGTTATTAGTGTTTTAAAAATGTTGAGATTCTTTCTCCTGTCAATCACGCCATGAAGGCCACGCCGCTTCTGGTGGGAGTGGGGAGGGACTATAAAACCCAGAAGTGTGGGCATGGCTCAGTCTCTGCAAGATGGAGGAGGGAGAGGTCACGACTCGCTGTCTTTAGTGGCCTTGCACCATGCTTGAAATGGTATGAAATTGCACTTGAATTTGGTGGCCTTGCACCCTGCTTGAAATGGAATTTCAAGGAATGGCCGTGAGTCAACTGCCAGCCCACCAGCCTTGAGTGAGTGAGGTGCCAGCACAACAGGCATGAGTGACTGAGCTGCCAGCCCAAGAATCCATTCGGCCCACAATGTCCATACTAGCCCTCTGGAAACCAGTCCCTTCAGCCAACAACACCCATACTAGCGCTCCAGAAAGCCGCCCCCCACCCCTCCCCCCCTCCCACTGGCCACCAATATTGGAATTGGTGGAGAGCTGGAATATTGCGTTGGGGTTCAGCCCTCCTGTGTGATGCTGGGACCCAACGGATCCCACTTAGTCCAGTATGTTCTACGATCCTCTCTGTAAAAACAGTCGATGATGCTGATAAGATGGAACTAGCAGCTGGGGGGGGGGGGGGGGGAGAAGATGCGTCAACAATATCCCTGGTTCAATAAAAACAGATCAATGATTATGAGACATCAATTTGATGCTAAGCATTTGCAGCATTTTCTGTTTCCCATTGTGTGTTTTTAATTAAAGTATTTGTTTCAGAACCAGATTTCACTGGCAAGGCAAGCATGTACATCCCACTCAATATCCACCAAGATGCAGCACAGAACGCCACAGGAGATCCTTCTTCCCTGTGGCTATCAAACTGTACAACTCCTCCCCCTTCTGTCGTGGGGTCGACTGAGACTCTCCAGTGTGGAAACCCTATGGTGTTGTAAGGGCAGCAACTCTTTGGTCATAGGGTGTTGAATCTGTGGAATATTTTGCCACAGAAAGCTGTGGAGGCCAAGTCAAAGGGTATTTTTAGGGCTGAGATAGATAGATTCTCGATTAGGATCACCTCTCATCCTCCTGCGCTCCAAGGAATAGAGACCCAGCCTGCTCAACCTCTCCCTACAGCTCAGGCCCTCGAGTCCTGGCAACATTTAAGGCATAGATAGATAGATTCTTGATTAGTGCGGGTGTCAGGGGTTATGGGGAGAAGGCAGGAGAATGGGGTTGGGAGGGAGAGATAGATCAGCCACGAGTGAATGGCGGAGTAGACTTGATGGGCCGAATGGCCTAATTCTGCTCCTCTGACCTATAACCATATAACCATTACAGCACGGAAACAGGCCATCTCGGCCCTTCAAGTCCGTGCCGAACAATTTTTTTTCCCCTTCTTACTTCTTTCTTCCCCCTAGTCCCATCTACCTGACCTCAACCGCTGCACCGCCGTGCTTCTGCACTTCGCTCTCTATGGCGTTCTTTGCAATCTCAAAAAATACGCTGCAGAAATGTCCTCATTCTGGTACAACACAATTTTGGAGTTTAATCTAATGACGGGTTGGGTGATGGGTGGGGAGCGATGCCAGGCAGGTATATCGTCACTTTTTTCTTCTTTTATGTCTTTTTATTTCTCTATTCCTTTTTTTTTTAAATGTACTCACTCTTTGGCTTCACCACTTTGGCAGTCTAAAGGGTTCTATCCTTGCACATTCCACTTTCTCTCTCTTGCTTTTACTCCTTTCTTTTCTTCCAACTATAGCTTAAAGTCAAAATTGGCTGTGCAATAACTGTATTATGTCATATGCCGTCAGTTATATATTTGTACACTTGCTTCCAATAAATAAAAATATATATATTTTTTTAATTTAAAAAAAAATTTAAAAAAAAGAAATGTCCTCATTCGTACTTGGATGACTGAGCCATAGAAAGATAACATCTGAGAACCACATGCTTTGAGGTTTCTGTCACTGCTGTAACGATAAAATAGATACATGCTGCTTGTTACCGAACATCGAGGGTTTAATCTTTGTCTCATCTCCTGGTCTGCGCGCTGTTTCTCTAATTCTGCCCTGCAGATTTCCTGTTGTGCTCTCAATTTCTGTGAAGAGGCAAGAAGCTAAAAGGAAAAGTGTCATAACAGGATAAATAACAAGCCTCTCAGCCAGCTGACTGTTGTCGAATATAAAAATCTTCTGCCCCCTCAGCTTTTGAATGAAAGCCATTGATGGAGGTATCTGTGCTGTCCTTTTTATTCTGCTCTTGGATATTCCATCGTTTTTAATTAAAGTAACAGCATGGAAACATCCGAGTCCACGCCGACCATCGATCACCCAATCACATTACTTCTCTATTATCCCACTTTCCCATCCACTCCCTATCCTTTAGGGGGCAATTTACAGAGGGCTGATTAACCGACAGGCCCGCACGTCTTTGGGACGTGGGAGGAAACCGGTGCACCCACGCGGTCACAGGGAGAACGTGCAAACTCCACACAGGCAGCACCTGAGATCAGGGTCGAACCAAAGTGGTCCTGACCTACCATCTCCCTCACTGGGTCGATGGTTGAAAGGGTCAAGAGCTTCAAATTCCTGGGCGTGCACATCTCTGAAGATCTTTCCTGGTCCGAGAACAATGATGCCATTATTAAGAAAGCACATCAGCGCCTCTACTTCCTGAGAAGATTACGGAGAGTCGGTTTGTCAAGGAGGACTCTCTCTAACTTCTACAGGTGCACAGTAGAGAGCATGCTGACCGGTTGCATCGTGGCTTGGTTCGGCAACTTGAATGCCCTGGAGAGGAAAAGACTACAAAAAGTAGTAAACACTGCCCAGTCCATCATCGGCTCTGACCTCCCTTCCATCGAGGGGATCTACCACAGTCGCTGCCTCAAAAAGGCTGGCAGTATCATCAAGGACCCACATCATCCTGGCCACACACTCACCTCCCTACTACCTTCAGGTAGAAGGTACAGGAGCCTGAAGACTGCAACGACCAGGTTCAGGAATAGCTACTTCCCCACAGCCATCAGGCTATTAAACCTGGCTCGGACATAACACTGAACTTTACTAGCCAATACTGTTATTTGCACTTTATCAGTATATTGACCATTGTGTATATATTTATAGAATGCCTTGTAATAAATGCCTACTATGTTCTGTTGTGCTGAAGCAAAGCAAGAATTTCATTGTCCTACCAGGGACACATGACAATAAACTCACTTGACTTGACTTGGAGATCCTTTGACTATCTTTAATCAAACTTTACTTGACTTTACCTTGCACCAAACGTTATTCCCTTTATCCTGCGTCTGTACACTGTGGACGACTCGATTGTAATCATGTGTTGTCTTTCCCCTGACTGGTTATGGCCCCTGTCCCACGGTACGAGTTCATTCCAAGAGCTCTCCCAAGTTTGCCCTGATTCGAACTCGGAGATTTACGGTAATGGCCGCTCGCCGGTACTCGGGGCTCTCGTGGACATTTTTCAACATGTTGAAAAATCTTCACGAGTCTTCCCGAGCTTACCTGCCGTTAGCGAGTCTTCCCGAGTACCTGCCGTTAGCGTTACGAGCCACTAAGTGACGTCCCCGAGCTCCGACGTACCCGCTACGTTCATTCTCCGTGCTTACCACGAGTTTGATTTTTTTTTAACTCGGGAGAGCTCTTGGAATGAACTCGTGCCGTGGGACAGGGCTATTAGCGCGCAACAAAAGCTTTTCACTGTTCCTCGGTACACGTGACAATTAACGAAACTAAACATCTGAACGCAGGTCTCTGGCGTGGTGAGCCAGCAGTATTTAAGATGGAATTATCAAAGACTCAAATGGAGAATATTACCGGGGTTCGCTTGCGCGAATGGATTGTCTAACTGAAATGAAATTTTGTAGACTTAATTCCTAACACAATGGCGTCATAGAAACATAGAAAATAGGTGCAGGAGGAGGCCATTCGGCCCTTTGAGCCTGCACCGCCATTCAATATGATCATGGCTGATCATCCAAAATCAGTACCCCGTTCCGGCTTTTTCCCCCATATCCCTTGATTCCCTTTGCCCTAAGAGCTAAATCCAACTCTCTCTTGAAAACATCCAGGGTATTGGCCTCCACTGCTGTCTGTGGCAGATAATTCTACAAATTCACAATTCTCTGGGTGAAAACATTTTTCCTCATCTCAGTCCTAAATGGCCGACCCCTTATTCTTAAACTGTGACCCTGGTTCTGGACTCCCCCAACATTGGGAACATTTTTCCTTCATCTAACTTGTCCAATCCTCTAAGAATTTTATATGTTTTTGTAAGAGAACCTCTCATCCTTCTAAATTCCAGTGAATACAAGCCCAGTCGACCCATTCTTTCATCATACGTCAGTCCCGCCATCCCGGGAATTAACCTGGTGAACCTACGCTGCACTCCCTCTATAGCAAGAATGTCCTTCCTCAAATTCGGAGACCAGAATTGCACAAATATACTCCAGGAGCGGTCTCAGTAGGACCTCCTTGCTCCTAAACTCAAATCCTATCACAATGAAGGCCAACATGCCATTCGCTTTCTTCACTTGCTGCTGTACCTGCATGCTTACTTTCAGTGACTGATGTACAAGCACACCCAGGTCTCGTTGCACCTCCCCTTTTCCTAATCTGACACCATTCAGAGAATAATTGGCCTTCCCGTTCTTCCTATGCTGTTCTGTTGCATGTTCTGGGTGCCAAAAGTAGGTCATTGTCTACGCACCTTCATGAGAGCCCTTGCCTTCAACAAGGGAACCATTGTGTTTACACTTCCTTCAGTTTACTTCCTTATCTTGATTGATCCTGGCACTGGGTGAAGCAATGCTCTCTTACCTGTGTGGCATATCGTGCATCTATGCAAATCCTACATTCCGATTCGGGTTGCCAACCTTCTCACTCCCAAACAAGGTACAAAAGGTCAAAGTTTCCTGGTCCGAGAACACTGATGCAATTATTAAGAAAGCACATCAGCGCCTCTACTTCCTGAGAAGATTACGGAGAGTCGGTTTGTCAAGGAGGACTCTCTCTAACTTCTACAGGTGCACAGTAGAGAGCATGCTGACCGGTTGCATCGTGGCTTGGTTCGGCAACTTGAGCGCCCTGGAGAGGAAAAGACTACAAAAAGTAGTAAACACTGCCCAGTGCATCATCGGCTCTGACCTCCCTACCATCGAGGTGATCTATCGCAGTCGCTGCCTCAAAAGGCTGGCAGCATCATCAAGGACCCACACCATCCTGGCCACACACTCATCTCCCCGCTACCTTCAGGTAGAAGGTACAGGAGCCTGAAGACTGCAATGACCAGGTTCAGGAATACTACTTCCCCACAGCCATCAGGCTATTAAACTTGACTCGGACAAAACTCTGAACATTAATAGCCCATTATCTGTTTATTTGCACTTTATCAGTCTATTTATTCATGGTGTGTATATATTTATATAATGGTATATGGACACACTGATCTGTTTTGTAGTCAATGCCTACTATATTCTGTTGTGCTGAAGCAAAGCAAGAATTTCATTGTCCTATCTGGGACACATGACAATAAACTCTCTTGAATCTTGAATCTTGAAGTACGGGACAAATTCCCGACGGCAATTTGTTGACCGACTCGGCCGTGGCTGGGTGAATGATGAGGTGTCCCGGGTGCTGGACTGCACACAAAGCCCAGTCGGCGGGCCAGCTGAGGAGCTTTGGCCCGGGCCGCACGCAAAGTCTGGTGCCCCATCCAACTCTTGAACCGATGATCGGCCGTGAGAAGGAGGGGGTGGTGGTGGTGTCGGCGGTGAGCGAAGGTCCGAAGGTCGGACAGCTGGCTGGGCTGCCGACCGACGGGGCCACGGGCGAGGCGCTGCTGCTGCTGCACGCCATGGGCTGCACTACGTCGGGACGAGTGAGGCGGGGCCGGACGCGGCGCTCCGACCCGACAGTCCCCTCGACCCTAGTAGAAACAGTCAAATACGGGACAAGGGCGGTCCCGTACGGGACAAACCAATTTAGCCCAATATACGGGATGTCCAGGCTAATACGGGACAGTTGGCAACCCTCGGTCCAATATCAGTCCAGTTTATTGTCACGTGTACCGAGGTACGGCAAAAAGCTTTTGTTGCGTGCTAACCAGCCAGCAGAAAGACAAATACATGATTACAATCGATCCATTCAATCTGTACTGACACATGATAAGGGAATAACGTTTAGTGCAAGGTAACGCCAGCAAAGTCTGATCAAGGATAGTCCGAGGGTCACCAATGAGGTAGATAGTAGTTCAGGTTGTGGTAGGATGTTTCAATTGCCTGATAACAGCCGGGAAGAAACTGTCCCTGAATCTGGAGGTGTGCGTTTTCACACTTCTGTACCTCTTGTCCGATGGGAGAGGGGAGAAGAGGGAGTGGCCGGGGGTGAGACTGGTCCTTGATGATGCTGCTGGCCTTGCCGAGGCAGCGTGAGGTGTAGATGGAGTCAATGGTAGGGAGGTTGGTTCGTGTGACGGTCTGAGCTGCGTCCACAATTTGCTGAAAATTCTTGCGGTCTTGGATGGATGGAGCTGTTCCCAAACCGTGCTGTGATGCATCCTGATAAAATGCTTCCTATAGTGCATCCGGAGAAGTTGGTGAGAGTTGTAGGGGACATACCAAACTTCTTAAGCCTTCTTAGGAAGTAGATCGTTTTGGTGAGCGTTTAAAACCAGAACTGAAATCTCTCCAGTGGTTTAGCTCTGTGATGGAAATTGTGCAACTGATATGTTGCAATTGAACCTTTCTTTGATAAATTATGCAATTACTCTTTATTATATCTACCCATGTGCCATATCCATCTCATGCGGTACTACAGTGATCGGGTAGAATAGCCTAATTACCCTAATTTTGTACGTTGCATTGAAAATAAATGAATGAATGAATAAGTTTATTGGCCAAGTATTCACATACAAGGAATTTGCCTTGGTGCTCCGCCCACAAGTGACAACATGACATACAGTGATAGTTAGGAATGACACATAAAACATTAAACATTAATCATAAAACATTATCGATTAAACATGTGAATTAAATGAAATACCAGTTAATTAAATAAAATAAAAGGTAAAATCAGCTTAAGTACTTGTATAAGAAGGAACTGCAGATGGTGGAAAAATCGAAGGTAGACAAAAATGCTGGAGAAACTCAGCGGGTGAGACGGCATCTATGGAGCGAAGGAATAGGTGACGTTTCGGGTCGAGACCCTTCTTCAGACTCTTGTACTTGTCCCTCACTTTTAGGTATTGGCCATCATATAGTCATGTCCATTACACTACATATCTGAAGAAGGGTCTCGACCCGAAACATCACCCATTCCTTCTCTCCAGAGATGCTGCCCGTCCCACTGAGTTACTCCGGCATTTTGTGTCTATCTTCGGTTTAAACCAGCATCTGCAGTTCCTTCCTGCACAAGGACATTGTGCTTTTGTTTTTTGCACTAACATTGTTAAGTAATATAATTTCCTTTTGCACAAACATAATTGATTGCACTTTCATTTGTTTATTATGTAATCTATGAGTAATGCGTTCACAGGCTGTTAGCTGCTGCAAGTAAGAATGTCACTGTTCCATTTAGGTACATCTTGCCTCTCGACTTACATAAGGTTCCACCAACTATGTAATTAGTCTGAAAAAGGGCAGTCAGAGGATTATAAATTTTAAGTATGAGTGAGTGAACAACAAACACAACACGTTTAACTTTAAATACAAAATGAGTCTATATTGGTACAACCCTTAGCAAACACAGCCCTTGGTAAACACAACACTTGGTAAACATGGCCCTTGGTAAACATGACCCTTGTAAACATGACCCTGGTAAACATGACCCTTGTAAACATGACCCTGGTAAACATGACCCTTGTAAACATGACCCTGGTAAACATGACCCTTGTAAACATGACCCGGGTAAACATGACCCTTGTAAACATGACCCTGGTAAACATGACCCTTGTAAACATGACCCTTGTAAACATGACCCTGGTAAACATGACCCTGGTAAACATGACCCTTGTAAATATGACCCTTGGTAAACATGACCCTTGGTAAACATGACCCTTGGTAAACATGACCCTTGGTAAACATGACCCTTGGTAAACATGACCGTTGGTAAACATGACCCTTGGTAAACATGACCCTTGGTAAACATGGCCCTTGGTAAACATGGATCTTGGTAAACATGGCCCTTGGTAAACATGACCCTTGGTAAACATGGCCCTTGGTAAACATGGATCTTGGTAAACATGGCCCTTGGTAAACATGACCCTTGGTAAACATGACCCTTGGTAAACATGGATCTTGGTAAACATGGCCCTTGGTAAACATGGATCTTGGTAAACATGGCCCTTGGTAAACATGACCCTAGGTAAACATGACCCTTGGTAAATACCTTTATTGCTTCTAATAACACATTAGATGGCAGCATACTGGCGCAGTGGTAGAGTTGCTGCCGTACAGCTCTTGGACCCGGGTTCGATCCCAACTACGGGTGCTGTCTGTACGGAGTTTGTACGTTCTCCCCGTGACCCGCGTGGGTTTTCTCCAAGATCTTCGGTTTCCTCCCGCCCTCCAAAGACGTGCAGGTTTGTTGGTTGGTATAAGTGTAAATTGTCCCTAGTGCGTGCGTAGGCTAGTATCGGTGTGCGGGGATCGCTGGTCGGAGCGGACTCAGTGGGCTGAAGGGCCTGTTTCTGCGCTGTATCTCTGAACTAAACCAAACTAAACTAAACAAGAAGTGACAATGAGGAATGAATCCTGGGATATTTTAACGACCAAAAATAACATTCACAGCTGATATTTTGTGCAGCTTTCCTGAAATTTTCCTGGCAGTACTTTTGCTGTGTATCCAGGGAAATCCTTTAAGGACTTTTTGTTTTCAATTGGAAGACTTAACCATTGGCCCGCATGTGGTTTATTCATGTCTTCCAAAGTCAGCAGTTGAAAGGATTGTGTGCATATAAAATGTCATGCATTATTCTAACTCAACGCGAAAAGACAATTGTGCAAAGTCACTTCAAACGGCCACAAAGAATTGCTCCTGAGTCCTACTGATTAGGACAAAGCAATTGGGTAATTCTGCGTTTGAAACCCCTCGTAGCTCAGATAGGTTTTACACCCCTTTATCTGAAAACAGCAGAGAAAAGCCAAAGTTCTTTCCAGATAGAATCTACGAGCAAATTGACTCCACACTGAGGAAGACTTTAGTTTTGGACACTGAGCGGGAACATGTGGTGGTTAAGCAAGGAACTGGGCCAGAAGCCACCAATAAATCATTGAACCATGCAAGATAGAAGGAGCCCGATCAGTCGATTACAAAGGAACTGCTGATGCTGGTTTACAAACAGAAAAGACACAAAGTGCTGGAGCAACTCAGCGGGTCAGGCAGCATCTGTGGAGAACATGGATAGGTGATGTTTCACAGAGTGCTGGAGTAACTCAGCGGGTCAGGCAGCATCTGTGGAGAACATGGATAGGTGACGTTTCACAGACTGCTGGAGTAACTCAGCGGGTCAGGCAGCATCTGTGGAGAACATGGATAGGTGACGTTTCACTGAGTGCTGGAGTAACTCAGCGGGTCAGGCAGCATCTGTGGAGAGTATGGAAAGGTGATGTTTTTGGATCAGGGCCCTTCTTCAGAGAGATTGTACGAGGGGGAGAAAGCTGGAAGTGAGGTGGAGTGGGGGGGGGGGTGACAAAGCCTGGCAAGCTTGGGGTGGCCTGGTGGTGCAGCGGTAGAGTTGCTAGAGACCGGGTGCTGTCTGTACGGAGTTTGCACGTTCTCCCAGTGACCGCATGGGTTTTCTCTGGGTGCTCTGGTTTCCTCCCACATTCCAAAGACGTACGGGTTCGTAGGTTAATTGACTTTGGTAAAAATTATAAATTGTGTGTTGGATAATGCGAGTGTACGGGGATCGCTGGTTGGTGGAAACTTGGTGGGCCGAAGCGCTTGTTTGCGCGCTGTATCTCTAAAGTCTAAAGTCTGAACGCTGCAGATCAGGCAGCATCTCTGGAGAGCACAGATGCTGATATTTCAGATCTTACAATCTTCAGATAGATTGTACTAAGGAGGACCGCGTGGGTTTCCTCCGGGTGCTCCAGTTTCCTCCCACATCCCAAAGATGTGCAGGTTTGTAGTGAACTGGTCTCTGATGATGAGAAGCCGATGTTCCCGATGTTGGGGGAGTCCAGAACCAGGGGCCACAGTTTATGAATAAGGGGTAAGCCATTTAGAACAGAGATGAGGAAACACTTTTTCTCACAGAGAGTGGTGAGTCTGTGGAATTCTCTACCTCAGAGGGCGGTGGAGGCCGGTTCTCTGGATGCTTTCAAGAGAGAGCTAGATAGGGCTCTTAAAGATAGCGGCGTCAAGGGATATGGGGAGAAGGCAGGAACGGGGTACTGATTGTGGATGATGAGCCATGATCACATTGAATGGCGGTGCTGGCTCGAAGGGCCGAATGGCCTACTCCTGCACCTCTTGTCTATTGTCTATTGTCTATTGTCTATAACACAGAACTGGTGTGAGCGGGTGGATGATCGCTGCGGACCCAGTACATCAATGGGCATGTTTCCACGCTGTATCTCTAAACTAAACTAAGTCCATTCCCCTTGGCAATATTTCTTTATTATTTATTCAGTTCAGGGATGAGAATGCCATTAACATGATCTGCAATTATTGTCTATCCTGCAATGTATCCGGTAATGGATACCGCTTGTGTATAGTGCGTTCTATTTACACTAACAGTTACGAGACACAAACTCTATGAACAATGTTAAGCCTACTTTAAACAGCCGCCACCTCCTACACTAGTGTTGCACAGTTAAATGCCAACTTAAGGTGGCACGGTGGAGCAGCGGTAGAGTTGCTGCGTCACAGCGCCAGAGACACGAGTTCGATCCTGACTACGGGTGCTGTCTGTACGGAGTTTGTGCGTTCTCCCTGAGATAGCGTGGGTTTTCTCCGGGTGCTCCATTTTCCTCCCACACTCCAAAGATCTACAGGTTTGTAAGTCAATTGACTTGCTATAAAATGTAAAATTGTCCCTAGTGTGTGTAGGGCAGTGTTAATGTGCGGGGATCGCTGGTCGGTGCGGACTCGGTGGCCGAAGGGCCTTTTTTTCCGTGCTGGATCTCTCTAAACTAAACTAAACGAAATAGCTGGTAGACAAAAATGCTGGAGAAACTCAGCGGGTGCGGCAGCATCTATGGAGCGAAGGAAATAGGCAACGTTTCAGGCTGAAACCCGGAAGGAAATAGGCAAGTTTCAGGCTGAAACCCGGAAGGAAATAGGCAACGTTTCAGGCTGAAACCCGGAAGGAAATAGGCAACGTTTCAGGCTGAAACCCGGAAGGAAATAGGCAACGTTTCAGGCTGAAACCCGGAAGGAAATAGGCAACGTTTCCGGCTGAAACCCGGAAGGAAATAGGCAACGTTTCGGGCTGAAACCCGGAAGGAAATAGGCAACGTTTCGGGCTGAAACCCGGAAGGAAATAGGAACGTTTCAGGCTGAAACCCCGGAAGGAAATAGGCAACGCTTCAGGATGAAACCCGGAAGGAATAGGCACGTTTCGGGCTGAAACCCGGAAGGAAATAGGCAACGTTTCGGGCCGAAACCCTTCCGGGTTTCGGCCCGAAACGTTGCCTATTTCCTTCGCTCCATAGATGCTGCCGCACCCGCTGAGTTTCTCCAGCATTTTTGTCTACCTTCGATTTTCCAGCATCTGCAGTTCCTTCTTGAACAATAAACTAAATAGCTTCTGGCCTTCTGCTTTGTAGGTTCATTGGCTTTGGTGAAGATTGTAAATTGTCCGTGGTGTGTGTCTGATAGTGCTAGTGTATGGTGTGTTTCCCGAAGGGCCTGTACCTCTAAACTGAGATACAGGTGATGATATCATTATGACCAGTGACCACATGTGTTTCATTTACATACCTATATTCAAACACATCACACAGTATTTCCCTCTGGTAGAAAATGTTTGTGTACAATTTATATTGTGATAGGCAGCCATAACAACGGGCCTATTATCTGTCGTTCCCACATTGTTTATGGAACAATGCATATTTGCAACACCTTGACTTGACTCACTGTTGCCACGTGACCCTAGACCAATTGCGTAAGAAGGAACTGCAGAAGCTGGTTTAAATCGAAGGTAGACACAAAGTGCTGGAGTAAACTCAGCAGGACAGGCAGCATCTCTGGGGAGAAGGGATGGGTGGCGTTTCGGGTCGAGACCCTTCCAAAACATATAAGATTGTTAAGGGCTTGGCACGCTAGAGGCAGGAAACGTGTTCCCGATGTTGGGGGATTCCAGAACCAGGGGCCACAGTTTAAGAATAAGGAGTAAGCCATTTAGAACGGAGACGAGGAAACACTTTTTCTCACAGAGAGTGGTGAGTCTGTGGAATTCTCTGCCTCGGAGGGCAGTGGAGGCAGGTTCTCTGGATGCTTTCAAGAGAGAGCAAGATAGGGCTCTTAAAGATAGCGGAGTCAGGGGATATGGGGAGAAGGCAGGAACGGGGTACTGATTGGGGATGATCAGCCATGATCACATTGAATGGCGGTGCTGGCTCTAAGGGCCTCAATGGCCTACTCCTGCACCTATTGTCTATTCTCTATTGTCTATTGCAAAACGTCACCCATTCCTTCTCTCCATAGGTGCTGCCTGTCCCGCTGAGTTACTCCAGCATTTTGTGTCTATCTTCGACCCTGGACCAATTGTTAACTCTGTGTTAAAGCCAGGAAAATATTCATTACTTTCTCATCTTCAGTGTCAACCGGTATATCTGGTGGGGTATAGTCTAAGGACTAAGGGGGCAGCTACTAGGTGAGAGGGGCAAAGTTTACAGGAGATGTGAAGACACTGTCTAGGGGCGGCACTGTGGCTCAGCGGTAGAGTTGCTGCCTCACAGCGCCAGAGACCCAGGTTCGATCCTGACTACGGGTGCTGCCTGTATGGAGTTTGTACGTTCTCCCCGTGACCTGCGTGGGTTTCCTCTGGGTGCTCCGGTTTCCTCCCACACTCCAAAGACGTACAGGTGTGTAGGTTAATTGGCTTTGGTAAAATATGTAAATTGTCTCTAGTGCGTGCAAGATAGTGTTAGCGTGCGGGGATCTGAGATTGGCGCAGACTCGGTGGGCCGATGGGCCCGTTTCCGCGCTGTATCTCTAAAATAAAATAAACTAGTCAATACGCTTTCTACACTACACATGTAGGCTATATTAGTTCATTTGTATATCTGTCCCTCTTGGCATAAAGTCTGGCTTGGTTCATTGGAATAGTTGTGATGATGCCTTAAGTGGTATTGTCCGGTAATCGCTAGCCACACTTTACACATGTGTATAACTTCCTCCAACTCTCTAAGATTCCATCAATACTCAGATACTCCTAGTGAAAACTTTCATATTTTTTACTTCCTCAGTAAACTAATGAAATTCGGCACGACTCCAACCATTGTAGATGTAGCCCAGTCCATCACACACAGACCACACTCCCCACCATTGTAGATGTAGTCCAGTCCATCACACACAGACCACACTCCCCACCATTGTAGATGTGGCCCAGTCCATCACACAGTCCACACTCACCACCACAGCTCAGCTGGTGAGGCAAGCATCTATGGAGCGAAGGAATAGCTGATGTTTCGGATCGAGACCCCGAAGGAATAGGTGACGTTTCGGGTCGAGCCCCTTCCGGGTCTCGACCCGAAACGTCGCCTATTCCTTCGCTCCATAGATGCTGCCTCACCCGCTGAGTTTCTCCAGCATTTTTGTCAACCTTCCATTTTTCCAGCATCTGCAGTTTCTTTCTTAAACCCTTCCCACCATTGTAGATGTGGCCCAGTCCATCACATAGACCACACCCCCACCATTGTAGATGTAACCCAGTCCATCACACACAGGCCACACTCCCCACCATTGTAAATGTAGCCCAGTCCATCACACAGACCACACTCCCCACCATTGTAGATGTGGCCCAGTCCATCACACAGACCACACTCCCCACCATTGTAGATGTTGCCCAGTCCATCACACAGACCACACACTCCCCACCATTAACGTCATCTACACCACACCTCCTCGGGAAAACAGCCAACATAATCAAGGATAGACACAAAATACTGGAGTAACTCAGCAGTCAGTGGCGCAGCGGTAGACTTGCTGCCTCACAGCGCCGGAGACCTGGGTTCAATTCCAACTAGGGGTGCCGTCTGTACAACGTTTGTACGTTCTCCCCTTGAACTGCGTGGGTTTTCTCCGGGTGCTCCGGTTTCCTCCCACACTCCAGAGACGTGCAGGTTTGTAGGTTAATTGGCTTGGTATAAATTGTAAATCGACCCCGGTGCGTGTTGGATGGCGCTAGGGTACGGGGTGATCATTGGTCGGCCTGTACCCGATGGGCCGAAGGGCCTGTTTCCACGCTGTATCTCTAAAACTAAAACCTCCAGGTGGCGGCCCACTGCATCAAATGACCGCACTTTAATATTTTCTGTTTCCTTCCTCACCCTGAAATATATTTCTGACAAATGTTTTCATCACAAACTTTCCAGTTGTGCCCACTGGGCTGAGGGCCAGGACATTATGTGCATACGTCAAGGTGCATTGGTCTTACTTGGACCATTCAGTCAGAGAAATGAGTTCAAATCCCACAACAGCAACTGTGGAATTTATATTCAAGCAATTACGTACATCGGCAATAAAAAAGCTAGTTTCAGTTAATGGTGCCCATGGCAATTTTTTGGGTTGTCATATTAACCCATCAGGGTAACCTGTCCTTCAGATGAAATGGACACAAAATGCTGGAGTAACTCAGCGGGACAGGCAGCGTCTCTGGAGAGAAGGAATGGGTGATGTTTCGGGTCGAGATCAGACTGATCAGTCTGAGGAAGGGTCTTCTTCCAGAACCAAGGGCCACAGTCTTAGAATAAAGGGGAGGTCATTTAAGACTGAGGTGAGAAAAAAACTTTTTCACCCAGAGAGTTGTGAATTTATGGAATTCCCTGCCACAGAGGGCAGTGGAGGCCAAGTCACTGGATGGATTTAAGAGAGAGTTAGATAGAGCTCTAGGGGCTAGTGGAGTCAAGGGATATGGGGAGAAGGCAGGCACGGGTTATTGATTGGGGACGATCAGCCTTGATCACAATGAATGGCGGTGCTGGCTCGAAGGGCCGAATGGCCTCCTCCTGCACCTATTTTCTATGTTTCTATGTTTCTACGACCCGAAGCGTCACCCATTCCTTCTCTCCAGAGATGCTGCCTGTCCCGCTGAGTTACTGGTCAGATCTGAAGAAGGGTCTCGAACCGAAACGTCACCCATTCCTTCCCCCCAGAGATGCTGCCTGTCCCGCTGAGTTACTCCAGCATTTTGTGCCTGTCTTAGGAGTACTGTGGGTTGTTAACATTGCGTGTGTTTGACTCCTTTAGATCACTCCACTGAGCCACTCGACAGTTTGTTTTCATCCTTGCCATTTGACGGGTTAATTTGCAATAGGGTGGCCAGTCTATCTCGGGGTCTGCTGAATGAAGATTGCAACTATGAGTATGAGAAAAATACCGCTCGATTGCCAAATGAAACTGTCAACCGTAGCCAGCCCTGCCCAGCAGCCTCACTGGAAGATAAGCACTCAGGCAGCAGATTGCTGCTGATGCCTCTTGCCTCTCTATCTTGTGAGCCAAGAACAGGCAGGCAGCAAGGGGCAACCTACATCGACAGCACACATGTTTTTTTTTACAGCTTTATGGAATGAACTGAGAACAAAAACTAGATTAAAACAGCAGAATGTAGATACAAGGAACTGCAGATACTGGTTTACAAAACAATACACAAGGTACCAGAGTAACTCAGCGGGTCAGGCAGCATCTGTGGAGAACATGGATAGGTGACGTTTCACAGAGTGCTGGAGTAACTCAGCGGGTCAGGCAGCATCTGTGGAGAACATGGATAGGTGACGTTTCACAGAGTGCTGGAGTAACTCAGCGGGTCAGGCAGCATCTGTGGAGAACATGGATAGGTGACGTTTCACAAAGTGCTGGAGTAACTCAGCGGGTCAGGCAGCATCTGCGGAGAACATGGATAGGTGACATTTCTGGGCGGAACCTTCCTACAGACTGATTGTACCAGGAGGAAGAAAGCTGGAAGAGAGGTGGGGCGAGTCAAAGTCAGATGAGTGATAGATGGACACATGGATCTATTCATGTTCTCCACAGATGCTGCCTGACCCGCTGAGTTATTCCAGCACATTGCATCTTTAAATCGCACACCTCCAGATTCAGGGACATTTTCTTCCCAGCTGTTATCAGGCAACTGAACCATCCTACCACAACCAGAGAGCAGTGCTGAACTACTATCGACCTCATTGGTGACCCTCAGACTATCTTTGATCAGATTTTACTGGCCTTACTTAGACACAGTAAATGGCTCGATTGTAATCATGTGTTGTCTTTCTGCTGACTGGTTAGCACACAACAAAAGCTTTTCACTGTACCTCGGTACACGTGACAATAAGGCCTGGATAGAGTGGATGTGGAGAGGATGTTTCCACTAGTGGGAGAGTCTAGGACCAGAGGTCACAGCCTCAGAATTAAAGGACGTTCCTTTGGGAAGGTGATGAGGAGGAATTTCTTTAGCCAGAGGGTGGTGAATCTGTGGAATTCTTTGCCACAGAAGGCTGTGGAGGCCATGTGAGTGGATGTATTTAAGGCAGAGATAGATAGATTCTTGATTAGTACGGGTGTCAGGGGTTATGGGGAGAAGGCAGGAGAATGGGGTTAGGAGGGAGAGATAGATCAGCCATGATTGAATGGCGGAGTAGACTGGATGGGCCGAATGGCCTAATTCTACTCCAATCACTTATAAACTAAACTAAACTGAACTGAGATGATGCCTGACCTGCTGAGTTATGCCTATCCATGTTCATCAGAGATGCTGCCTGGCCCACTGAATTAGGCCAGCACTTTGCATCTTCGAAACAGCAGGCCTTTTAAACTGAATGTGTAGCAAGGAACTGCAGATGCTGGCTTGCACTGAAGATAGACACAAGGGTGAAGATGTGGATAAATGTGAGGTTATCCACTTTGGTGGCAAAACAGGAAAGTAGACTATTATCTAAATGGTGGCCGATTAGGAAAAGGGGAGATGCAACGAGACCTGGGTGTCATGGTACACCAGTCATTGAAAGTAGGCATGCAGGTGCAGCAGGCAGTGAAGAAAGCGAATGGTATGTTAGCTTTCATAGCAAAAGGATTTGAGTATAGGAGCAGGGAGGTTCTACTGCAGTTGTACAGGGTCTTGGTGAGACCACACCTGGAGTATTGCGTTACAGTTTTGGTCTCCTAATCTGAAGAAGGACATTCTTGCCATAGAGGGAGTACAGAGAAGGTTCACCAGACTGATTCCTGGGATGTCAGGACTTTCATATGAAGAAAGACTGGATAGACTCGGCTTGTACTCGCTGGAATATAGAAGATTGAGGGGGGATCTTATAGCAACGTACAAAATTCTTAAGGGGTTGGACAGGCTAGATGCAGGAAGATTGTTCCCGATGTTGGGGGAAGTCCAGAACAAGGGGTCACAGTTTAAGGATAAAGGGGAAATCTTTTAGGACTGAGATGAGAAAATCATTTTTTACACAGAGAGTGGTGAATCTCTGGAACTCTCTGCCACAGAAGGTAGTTGAGGCCAGTTCATTGGCTATACTTAAGAGGGAGTTAGATGTGGCCCTTGTGGCTAAAGGGATCAGGGGGTATGGAGAGAAGGCAGGTACAGGATACTGAGTTGGATGATCAGCCATGATCATATTGAATGGCGGTGCAGGCTCGAAGGGCCGAATGGCCTACTCCTGCACCTATTTTCTATGTTTCTATGTTTCTATGTAAGAAGGGTCTCTCCCCATTCCTTCTCTCCGGAGATGCTGCCTGAGTTACTCCAGCATTTTGTGCCGATCCTTTTAAACAGAAACTGGCCTGAAAGCCATCAGTACGAGCAATGATGGTTCGCACTACCCTTCCCCCCCTCCCCCATCATCCCCCCCCGCCCCCCCCCCCCCACACTCCTGTTCGTAGGTCTCTTGAATCCAAGGTATCTGGCAGATCGTCCTGAAACATTCACCATCTGTCGTGGAGAGGCTGGCGTGAGTGATGGAGGATTGGTGCACAGCCTCCCACAAACAAAGAGCCTGTCTCTGCCACGCTTGCTCACACAGCTGTGTGCCTCCGATATTTAAAAGCCGATCATAGACAGGGACTGGCCATTGAAAAGGGCTCCGGGACTCAACATCCCGGGCGAAAAAGAGCTTTCTATAATTGAAGCGTCTGCTCTAAGTATCGGAGGCCCGTCGTAAAAACCCCCACAGTTTGATGGACTCCAAATGGCCCCATCCCGATTGGAGAAAATTAACAAAGTTTCTAGAATACAATTACTAAAAAAAAAAGCACAACAAATATCGCAGGGATAAGAGCTATAAATCCCTCTCTTCGGGATCAGAAACCCTGGCACGGTGATTGCTTCAATATGTTGAAGGCAGCTAATTGAATATTAAGGGATTTAAAGGCAGTTATGAGTTTGGCTAGTGGAGGCGTCCTTTCATAAACAGTGATTATCTTGCTGCTGCCTTCTTGCACCTTTGCTTAAAAACACTCCACCCTGTGCCTTGCAGGGCTCCCCTTAGTGTACAGGGCAACACCTCAGTTGGGCTGGGCCGAAGGGCCATGCAGAGTGGCGCAGCTTCCCTTCAGCCTGTTCGATCCTGGTCTCCGCTGCTCCCCGTGTGGAGTTTGCACGTTCTCCCCACGACTGTGTGGGTTTTACTCCGGGTGCTCTGGGTTTCTCCCACATCCTAATGGGGCTGATTAATTGGCTAGAACATAGGAGCATTGGCTAGAACATAGAACATACAACATACAACATACAACATAGGACATAGGACATACAGCATAGAACATACAATAGAAATACAACATAGAACATACAACAGAACATACAAGATAGAACATACAACAGAACATACAAGATAGAACATACACGATAGAACATACAACAAAGAACATAAAACAAAGAACATAAAACATAGAACATACAACATGGAACATAAATATTAGATCAGAACATGGAACAGAACATCGAACATGGAACACAGAACTTTGAAGAGTACAGTGTGGAAATACTTCCATAGAAGGCTTGGGAAGTTCTGCATGTACCCAACAACTCTCACCAACTTCCACACATGCGTGGTTAAAAAGTATTTAACGGGACCATCACAGCTTTGGTTTGGGAACAGCTCCGTCCAAGACCGCGCGAAAGTGCAGAAAAATGTGGACACACAAACCATCCTCCCTTCCCTTGACTCCATCTACACCTCACCGCTGCTTCGGCAAGGCCAGCAGCATCATCAAGGACCAGTCTCACCCCCAGCCACTCCCCTCTTCTACCCACTCCCATCGGGCAAGGGGTACAGAAGTGTGAAAACAAACGCACACCTCCAGATTCAGGGACAGCTTCTTCCCAGCTGTTACAGGCAAATGAACCATCCTACCACAACCAGAGAGCGGTCCTGAACTACTATCTACCTCATTGGTGACCCTCGAACTATCATTAAGTGGACTTACCGGACTTGCGCTGAACGTTCTTCCCTTTATCATGTATCTGTACACTGTGGACGGCTCAATAGTAATCATGTATCGTCTTTCCGCTGACTGGTTGGCACTCAATGAGTTTTGGGTTACGTTTGGGAAGGATGGGTGACGTTTTTCACTGTACCTCGGTACACGTGCCAATAAAACTAAGCAAAAATAAAACTATTAAACTATACTCTCATGATGAATCCCTCCGTCCATTGATTCTTAAAATGCCCGTGATGTGCTTTTAATGATTGCCGTAAGTGTAATGAACAGCTGGAGGGTTTTTCCCATACAAAATGCTTTTATTCAGAACAAACAAAAATTACAAAGAATTGGCCATTTTACATACAAAGTTATCAAATTAAAATATTAACATTTTTATCAACAATGCCAGCTTTCGCGGAAGGCCTCCAGAGTCCCCTTGGACACCGCGTGTTCCCTCTCCAGGGACAAGCGGGCACGGGCGTAACCCCGGAAAAGGCTGTGCGGCCATCGCCTGCCCACTGCCTGGACCCGCGAATGGAACAACTGGAGTTTGGGAGCGGTAAATTGAACAGCTGATTTATTTTTGTGCATTTTAGACCCTCATCCAAAATCAAAATTCCTCCTCGTGCATGGTCGAGATGACAAATTAGGTCGTCATTCATAGAGATAGTAAGAAAACATAACAGAATCTGTGTTTTTGGAGGTCGACACTGTACTCTATAAACTCTATCGAGGCTGAGGTTAAAAAAAAAAGATTAAAAATCTTGCAAATCATAAAGTTATGCAAGAAACACGTTATACTAACTTGACCACAACAGCGATGAAAGTTGAAATATGTTTTTTGTTGCATAATTTGCTCAGTTGCTGCAAGAAATCTACATAACACGTCCTCATTAAGCAAAACCAACATGGAAGTTGAGTCGTGGGAATGCTGGAACCAATTTCGTAAGACCATCTCTAGAACATTATTTTGGACCCTTTCTATCTATCTATCAATGGCTTTCACTCCAACTCGAGGTTGGGTGGTGCCAACTGCTTCATGATGTCCTGCCACTCTCGTGCTAGCGTGCTAGCTCTGATCACAGAGTTGACGTAATATTATCAGAGGCTGAAACCCTGGTGCTGGGTTTGCCATCCATCACATAGAAACATAGAAACATAGAAAATAGGTACAGGAGTAGGCCATTCGGCCCTTCGAGCCTGAACCGCCATTCAATATGATCATGGCTGATCATCCAACTCAGTATCCTGTTCCTGCCTTCTCTCCATACCCCCTGATCCCTTTAGCCACAAGGGCCACATCTAACTCCCTCTTAAATATAGCCAATGAACTGGCCTCAACTACCTTCTATGGCAGAGAATTCCACAGATTCACCACTCTCTGTGTAAAAATGATTGTCTCATCTTGGTCCTAAAAGACTTCCCCCTTATCCTTAAACTGTGACCCCTTGTTCTGGACTTCCCCAACATCGGGAACAATCTTCCTGCATCTAGCCTGTCCAGCCCCTTAAGAATTTTGTAAGTTTCTATAAGATCCCCCCTCAATCTTCTAAATTCTAGCGAGTACAAGCCGAGTCTATCCAGTCTTTCTTCATATGAAATCACAATGCAGTTCTCTCCCATTGCGTCCTTTGCATCTATTAAAGAACAATGAGTCTATTTTTTACATATGGACTTTATTTTGGTTGTTCAGTCCAGTTTATTGTCACGTGTACCGAGGTACAGTGAAAAGCTTTTTGTTGCGTGCTAACCAGTCAGCAGAAAGACAATACATGATTACAATCGAGCCATTTACAGTGTACAGATACATGATAAGGGAATAACGTTTAGTGCAAGGTAAAGCCAGTAAAGTCCGATCAAGGATAGTCCGAGTGTCACCAATGAGGTAGATAGTAGTTTAGCACTGCTCTCTGGTTGTGGTAGGATGGTTCAGTTGGACTACAAAGATTGTTTTTCTGCTACTATGGACTGGTTACCAAGTATTACTAAATATTAATTGATTATGTTATTGATTACATATTTATTTGTGTGCTCTTCATAAGTTTATGTTCATAAGTGATAGGAGCAGAATTAGGCCATTCGACTACTCCCCCCTCAATCATGGCTGATGTAAATCTCCCTCTCATCCCCATTCTCCTGCCTTCTCCCCATAACCCCTGACACCCATACTAATCAAAAATCTGGCAATCTTCACCTTAAAAATATCCACTGACTTGGCCTCCACAGCTGTCTGTGGCAATGAATTCCACAGATTCACCACTCTCTGACTCAAGACATTCCTCCTTATCTCCTTCCCAAAGGTACGTCCTTTAATTCTGAGGCTGTGACCTCTGGTCCTAGACTCTCCCACTAGTGGAAACATCCTCTCCACATCCACTCTATCCAGGCCTTTCACTATTCAGTAAGTTTCAATGAGGTCTCCCCCACATCCTTCTAGACTCCAGTGAGTACAGGCAGGCCCAGTGACTTTAAATTCTCACCATATGTTCTTGTGTTGCCTTGTGTTATCGGGCCTTCTGAACAGTCCTACCACAACCTAGGATATTGTCCAATTCGCCTCTACCCCATTGCGGACATTGGACTCTCTGTCTCTGGAACTGGTGCACTGGAATGCTGAGGACTATATTCTGCTCTCTGTATCTTATCCGACTCTGAGTGAAGAGTCTGAAGAAGGGTCTCGACCCGAAAGGTCACCAATTCCTTCTCTCCAGAGATGCTGCCTGAACCTGTGAGTTACTCCAGCTTAGACAAAAAGTGCTGGAGAAACTCAGCGGGTGCAGCAGCATCTATGGAAATAGGCAACGTTTCAGGCCGAAACCCTTAAGGAAATAGGCAACGTTTCAGGCCGAAACCCTTAAGGAAATAGGCAACGTTCAGGCCGAAACC
>JAXLNO010002155.1:66953-100674 GCA_038087875.1 Malacoraja senta | reverse complement strand
GTAGAGCAGAGGGATATAGGAGTTCAGGTGCATGGTTCCTTGAAGGTCGAGTCGCAGGTAGATAATGTGGTCAAAAGGCTTTTGGCACATTGGCCTTCATCAGTCAGAGTATTGAGTATAGAATTTGAGAGGTCATGTTGCAGTTGTATAAGACGTTCGTGAGACGCACTTAGAATATATTGTGTTCAGTTCTGGGCACCGTGTTATAGGAAAGATATTGTCAAGCTGGAAAGGGTACAGAGAAGATTTACGAGGATGTTGCCAGGACTAGAGTGTGTGAGCTATAGGGAGAGGTTGAGTAGGCTGGGTCTCTATTCCTTGGAGCGCAGGAGGATGAGGGTGATCTTATAGAGGTGTATAAAATCATGAGAGGAATAGATCGGGTAGATGCACAGAATCTCTTGCCCAGAGTTGGGGAACCGAGGACCACAGGACATAGGTTCAAGGTGAATGGGAAAAGATTTAACAGGAATCTGAGGGGTAACTTTTTCACACAAAAGGTGGTGGGTGTATGGAACAAGCTGCCAGAGGAGGTAGTTGAGGCTGGGACTATCCCAACATTTACGAAACAGTTAGACAGGTACATGGATAGGACATGTTTGGAGGGATATGGGCCAAACGCAGGCAGGTGGGACTAGTGTAGCTGGGACTTGGCCGGTGTGGACAAGTTGGGCTGAAGGGCCTGTTTCTGCGCTGTGTCACTCAATGGTCACTTTACAGGTTGTGATTGCAAAATAATGTGTCCAAAGAGTTAGAAATCAGACCGGTCTCAGAACCAGCACGCAGGGACCTACTCTGCTTTAAACCGGGTGTGTACTCCAGCATGTACAGGTACCATCTTCAATGCCACCAGGTGTGCACAGACAAGTCTGTATCAGGTGTGAGCCCGGTCTGTCCACAGGTGCATCTGTCCATTGCAGCCAGGCTTGATGCAACAACAGGTGAAAAACCAAGGTCATATAACCATATAACCATATAACAATGACAGCACGGAAACAGGCCATCTCGGCCCTTCTAGTCCTTGCCGAACACTTATTCTCACCTAGTCCCATCTACCTGCACTCAGACCATAACCCTCCATTCCTTTCCCGTCCATATACCTATCCAATTTATTTTTAAATGATAAAATCGAACCTGCCTCCACCACTTCCACTGGAAGCTCATTCCACACAGCTACCACTCTTTGAGTAAAGAAGTTCCCCCTCATGTTACCCCTAAACTTTTGTCCCTTAATTCTCAAATCATGTCCTCTTGTTTGAATCTTCCCTACTCTCAATTGAAAAAACTTATCCACGTCAACTCTGTCTATCCCTCTCATCATTTAAAGACCGCTATCAAGTCCCCCCTTAACCTTCTGCGCTCCAAAGAATAACGACCTATCTTGTTCAACCTTTCTCTGTAACTTAGGTGCTGAAACCCAGGCAACATTCGAGTAAATCTCCTCTGTACTCTCTCTATTTTGTTGACATCTTCCCTATAATTTGGCGACCAAAACTGTATACCATACTCCAGAATTGGCCTCACCAATGCCTTGTACAATTTTAACATTACATCCCAACTTCTACACTCAATGCTCTGATTTATAAAGGCCAGTACACCAAAAGCTTTCTTTACCACCCTATCTACATGAGATTTCACCTTCAGGAAACTATGCACAGTTATTCCGAGATCCCTCTGTTCAACTGCATTCCTCAATTCGCTACCCTATACCATGTACGTCCTATTTTGATTTGTCCTGCCAAGATGTAGCACCTCACACTTATCAGCATTAAACTCTATCTGCCATCTTTCAGCCCACTGTTCCGAATGGCCTAAATCTCTCTGTAGACTTTGAAAATCTACTTCATTATCCACAACACCACCTATCTTAGTATCATCTGCAAACTTACTAATCCAATTTACCACACCATCATCCAGATCATTGATGTATATGACAAACAACAGTCGACCCAACACAGATCCCTGAGGCATCCCACTAGTCACCGGCCTCCAACCTGACAAACAGCCTTCCACCATTACTCTCTGGCATCTCCCATTCAGCCACTGTTGAATCCATCTTGCTACTCCACCATAAATACCCAACAATTGAACCTTCTTAACCAACTTTCCATGTGGAACCTTGTCAAAGGCCTTACTGAAGTCCATATAGACAACATCCACCACTTTACCCTCATCAATTATCCTAGTAACCTCTTCAAAAAATTCAAGAAGATTAGTCAAACATGACCTTCCAGGCACAAATCCATGTTGACTGTTCCTAATCAGACCCTGTTTATCCAGATGCTTATATATATTATCTCTTAGTATCCTTTCCATTAATTTGCCCACCACTGACATCAAACTAACAGGTCTATAATTGCTAGGTTTACTCTTAGAACCCATTTTAAACAATGGAACAACATGCGCAGTACGCCAATCCTCCGGCACCATTCCCGTTTCTAATGACATTTGAAATATTTCTGTCATAGCCCCTGCTATTTCTACACTAACTTCCCTCAATGTCCTAGGGAATATCCTGTCTGGACCTGGAGACTTATCCACTTTTATATTTTTCAAAAGTGTCAGTACTTCCTCTTCTTTGAATCTCCTAGTTTCCATTGCTACTTTGCTTGTTTCCCTTACCTCACATAATTCCATATCCTTCTCCTTGGTGAATACCGAAGAAAAGAAATTGTTCAATATCTCCCCCATCTCTTTTAGCTCTGCAGATAGCTGTCCACTCTGACTCTCTAATGGACCAATTTTATCCCTCGTTATCCTTTTGCTATTAATATAGCTGTAGAAACCCTTTGGGTTTACTTTCACCTTACTTGCCAAAGCAACCTCATATCTTCTTTTAGCTTTTCTAATTTCTTTCTTAGGATTCTTTTTACATTCTTTATACTCCTCAAGCACCTCATTTACTCCATGCTGCCTATAATTATTGTAGATCTCTCTCTTTTTCCGAACCAAGTGTCCAATTTCCCTTGAAAACCAGGGATCTTTCCAATTATTACTCTTTCCTTTCAACCGAACAGGGACATAAAGATTCTGCACTCTTAAAATGTCACCTTTAAATGTTCTCCATTTCTCTTCTACATCCTTCCCATAAAACAAAATGTCCCAATTCACTCATTTTAAATCCTTTCGCATCTCCTCAAAGTTAGCCTTTCTCCAATCAAAAATCTCAACTCTTGGTCCAGTTCTGACCCTCTCCATAATTATATTGAAACTAATGGTATTGTGATTACTGGACCCGAAGTGCTCCCCAACACATACCACCGCCACCTGACCTGTATCATTTCCTAACAGGAGGTCCATCACTGCCCCTTCTCTAGTAGATACCTCTTTGTATTGCTGCAAAAAACTATCTTGCACACATTTTACAAACTCCAAACCATCCAGCCCTTTTACAGAATGTGTTTCCCAGTCTATGTGTGGAAAATTGAAATCTCCCACAATCACTACCTTGTGCTTACTACTAATATCTGCTATCTCCTTACATATTTGCTCTTCCAATTCTCGCTCCCCATTTGGCGGTCTATAATACACCCTTATAAGTGTTGCTACACCTTTCCCATTTCTCAGTTCCACCCAAATAGCCTCCAAAGACGAGCCCTCTAATCTATCCTGCCAAAGCACTGCTGTAATATCTTCCCAGACAAGCAATGCAACACCTCCACCTCTTGCCCCTCCAATTCTATCACACCTGAGGCAACGAAATCCTGGAATATTTAGTTTCCAATCACAGCCATCCTGCAACCATGTTTCACTAATCGCCACAACATCATACTTCCAGATGTCAATGCAGACTCTAAGCTCATCCACCTTTCTTACAATGCTCCTAGCATTAAAATATACACATTTAAGAAACCCACCACCTCTTATTCTCTGTTTATTATCTTTTCCTTCTTTCTTCCCTAAATGTTGGGTCTGAGTGTCTCCCTTCTCTGCCTCCTGCCTCACACACTGCCTACTAGCTTTCTCTATTTGAGTCCCTCCCCCCAACCGTTCTAGTTTAAAGTCTCCTGGGGGAAAGGTCCTGGGGGAATGATTGAGCAAGGGTGCACGGTGACGCAGCGGGCAGAGCTGCTGCCTCACATCGCTAGAGACCCACCCGGGTTCCATCCTCACCATGGGTGCTGTCTGTACGGAGTTTGCACGTTCTCCCCGTGACCTGCGTGGGTTTTCGTTTTTTCTCACCTCAATCTTAAATGGCCTCCCCTTTATTCTAAGACTGTAGCCCTTGGTTCTGGACTCGCCCTACATTGGGAACATTTTTCCAGCATCGAGCTTGTCCAGTCCTTATATAATTTTATATGTTCCTATAAGATGCCCCCTCATCCTTCTAAACTAGTGAATACAAGCCTATCTTTTCAATCTTTCCTCATATGACAGCCCCACCATCCCAGGGATCAATCTCGTGAACCTACGCTGCACTGCCTCAATCACAATTGGATGTCCTTCCTCAAATTAGGAGACCAAAACTGTACACAATACTCCAGATGTGGTCTCACCAGACCCCTATACAACTGCAGAAGAACCTCTTTACTCCTATACTGTGATCCTCTTGTTATGAAGGCCAACATTCCATTTGCTTTCTTCACTGCCTGCTGTACCTGCACGCCAACTTTCAGTGACTGGTGTACACCCAGGTCTCGCAGCACCTCTCCCTTACCTAACCTAACCCCATTGAGATAATAATCTGCCCCCTTGTTTTTGCCGCCAAAGTGGATAACCTCACATTTATCTATATTATACTGCATCTGTGACGCATCTGCCCACTCACTCAACCTGTCCAGGTCCCCCTGCAACCTCCTAACATCCTCTTCACAGTTCACACTGCCACCCAGCTTTGTGTCATCCGCAAACTTGCTAGTGTTGCTCCTAATTCCCTCTTACAAATCATTAATATATATGGTAAACAGTTGCGGCCCCAACACCGAGCCTTGCGGCACTCCACTCGCCACTGCCTGCCATTCTGAAAAGGACCCGTTCACTCCTACTCTTTGCTTCCGGTCTGCCAACCAATTTTCTATCCACGACAACACCCTACCCCCAATACCATGTGCTCTAATTTTAGTCACCAGTCTCCCAGGCGGGATCTTATCAAAGGCTTTCTGAAAGTCGAGATGCACTACATCCACTGGCTCCCCTTCATCCATTTTACTTGTCACATCCTCAAGCATGATTTCCCTTTCATAAATCCATATTGACTTGGACTAATCCTGTTACTGCTATCCAAATGCCCCATTATTACCTCTTTAATAATTCTCCAGCATTTTTCCCACCACCGAAGTCAGGCTAACTGGTCTGCAATTCCCCCTTTTCTCTCTCGCTCCTTTCTTGAAAAGAAGGATAACATTAGCTATCCTCCCATCCACAGGAACTGATCCTGAATCTATTGAACATTGGAAAATGATCACCAATGCATCCACTATTTCTAGAGCCACCTCCCTGAGGACCCTGGGATGCAGACCATCAGGCCCAGGGGATTTATCATCCATCAATTCCATTAGCCTACCCAATACTATTTCTCGCCAAATGAAAATTTCTTTCAGTTCCTCTCCCTCCTTAGATCCTCTGTCCTCCAGTACATCTGGGAGATTGTTTGTGTCTCCCTTAGTGAAGACAGATCCGAAGTACCTGTTCAACTCTTCTGCCATTTCCTTGTTCCCCATAATAATTTCACCTGTGTCTGCCTTCAAGGGACCCACATTTGACTTTGCTACTCTTTTTCCCTTAACATATCTAAAGAAGCTTTTACTGTCCTTCTTTATATTACTGGCCAGCTTCCCCTCGTACTTCATCTTTTCAGCCCGTATTGCCCGTTTTGTTTCCCTCTGTTGTCCTATGAAAGTTTGCCGATCCTCTGGCTTCCGGCCACTCTTTGCTGTGTTATACATCTTTTCTTTTAGTTTTATTCTATCCCTAACTTCTCTTGTCAGCCACAGTTCCCTCCTACTTCCCTTAGAATCTTTCTTCCTTTTTGGAATGAATGAAAGATTGATCCCATCTTGAAATGTCACATATCCATGTTCTCCACAGATGCTGCCTGACTCGCGGAGTTACTCCAGCACTCGGTGTCTATCTTCATTCACATCCTCGATGACGTATTACTAAAGTTCACTTAGCCTGGACGTTCCAGACCAACCTGCCCCTTTCTGTATCACAAGAGATGTGAATATTAAAGACCTCACCAAGCGACGAGCTGATCTGCAGGATGAAGACCAGAGCCACTGGGAAGGTGACGGCTGGGAACATGATGGCAGGTCCCCTCTCCGTTGAACTTTCCAGCACGCACTTGCTTCGATCCTGGACACAAATTAAACTCTGCGGAGGTTCTGGGGTGGTATTGATTTTGGACTGGGCGGTTTTGTTTAGCAATGGTTATGTCCATAGAAAGCTCGTGACATTTTCGGGAAATTGCAAAGATAAAGAGAAAACAAGTGATGTTTGGAAAGCAGCGGTGAAACGAGTTCAACAATCAGAAACATCTCTGTTAAGGTGAGAGGGGGCAAAGATTGAACAGGAACCTGAGGGGTAACGTTTCCACACAGAGGGTGGTGGGTGTATGGAACCAACTGCCAGAGGAGGTAGTTGAGGCTGGGACTATCCCCTCGTTTAAGAAACATTTGGACAGGTACATGGATAGGACAGGTTTGGAGGGATATTGGCCAAATGCAGGGAGGTGGGGCTAGTGTAGTTGGGACATGTTGGTCGGTGTGGGCAAGTTGGGCTGAAGGGCCTATTTCCGCACTGTATCACTCAATGGTCACTTTACAGGTTGTGGTTGCGAAATAATGCGTCCAAAGAGTTAGAAATCAGACCGGTCTCAGAACCAGCACGCAGGGACCTACTCTGCTTTAAACGGGGTGTGTACTCCAGCATGTACAGGTACCACCTTCAATGCCACCACGTGTGCACAGACAAGTCTGTATCAGGTGTGAGCCCGGTCTGGCCACAGGTGCACCTGTCCATTGCGGCCAGGCTTGATGCAACAACAGGTGAAAAACCAAGGTCCTGGGGGAATGATTGAGCAAGGGTGTACGGTGACGCAGCGGGTAGAGCTGCTGCCTCACAGCGCTAGAGACCCACCCGGGTTCCATCCTCACCATGGGTGCTGTCTGTACGGAGTTTGCACGTTCTCCCCGTGACCTGCGTGGGTTTTCGTTTTTTCTCACCTCAATCTTAAATGGCCTCCCCTTTATTCTAAGACTGTAGCCCTTGGTTCTGGACTCGCCCTACATTGGGAACATTTTTCCAGCATCGAGCTTGTCCAGTCCTTATATAATTTTATATGTTCCTATAAGATGCCCCCTCATCCTTCTAAACTAGTGAATACAAGCCTATCTTTTCAATCTTTCCTCATATGACAGCCCCGCCATCCCAGGGATCAATCTCGTGAACCTACGCTGCACTGCCTCAATCACAATTGGATGTCCTTCCTCAAATTAGGAGACCAAAACTGTACACAATACTCCAGATGTGGTCTCACCAGACCCCTATACAACTGCAGAAGAACCTCTTTACTCCTATACTGTGATCCTCTTGTTATGAAGGCCAACATTCCATTTGCTTTCTTCACTGCCTGCTGTACCTGCACGCCAACTTTCAGTGACTGGTGTACACCCAGGTCTCGCAGCACCTCTCCCTTACCTAACCTAACCCCATTGAGATAATAATCTGCCCCCTTGTTTTTGCCGCCAAAGTGGATAACCTCACATTTATCTATATTATACTGCATCTGTGACGCATCTGCCCACTCACTCAACCTGTCCAGGTCCCCCTGCAACCTCCTAACATCCTCTTCACAGTTCACACTGCCACCCAGCTTTGTGTCATCCGCAAACTTGCTAGTGTTGCTCCTAATTCCCTCTTACAAATCATTAATATATATGGTAAACAGTTGCGGCCCCAACACCGAGCCTTGCGGCACTCCACTCGCCACTGCCTGCCATTCTGAAAAGGACCCGTTCACTCCTACTCTTTGCTTCCGGTCTGCCAACCAATTTTCTATCCACGACAACACCCTACCCCCAATACCATGTGCTCTAATTTTAGTCACCAGTCTCCCAGGCGGGATCTTATCAAAGGCTTTCTGAAAGTCGAGATGCACTACATCCACTGGCTCCCCTTCATCCATTTTACTTGTCACATCCTCAAGCATGATTTCCCTTTCATAAATCCATATTGACTTGGACTAATCCTGTTACTGCTATCCAAATGCCCCATTATTACCTCTTTAATAATTCTCCAGCATTTTTCCCACCACCGAAGTCAGGCTAACTGGTCTGCAATTCCCCCTTTTCTCTCTCGCTCCTTTCTTGAAAAGAAGGATAACATTAGCTATCCTCCCATCCACAGGAACTGATCCTGAATCTATTGAACATTGGAAAATGATCACCAATGCATCCACTATTTCTAGAGCCACCTCCCTGAGGACCCTGGGATGCAGACCATCAGGCCCAGGGGATTTATCATCCATCAATTCCATTAGCCTACCCAATACTATTTCTCGCCAAATGAAAATTTCTTTCAGTTCCTCTCCCTCCTTAGATCCTCTGTCCTCCAGTACATCTGGGAGATTGTTTGTGTCTCCCTTAGTGAAGACAGATCCGAAGTACCTGTTCAACTCTTCTGCCATTTCCTTGTTCCCCATAATAATTTCACCTGTGTCTGCCTTCAAGGGACCCACATTTGACTTTGCTACTCTTTTTCCCTTAACATATCTAAAGAAGCTTTTACTGTCCTTCTTTATATTACTGGCCAGCTTCCCCTCGTACTTCATCTTTTCAGCCCGTATTGCCCGTTTTGTTTCCCTCTGTTGTCCTATGAAAGTTTGCCGATCCTCTGGCTTCCGGCCACTCTTTGCTGTGTTATACATCTTTTCTTTTAGTTTTATTCTATCCCTAACTTCTCTTGTCAGCCACAGTTCCCTCCTACTTCCCTTAGAATCTTTCTTCCTTTTTGGAATGAATGAAAGATTGATCCCATCTTGAAATGTCACATATCCATGTTCTCCACAGATGCTGCCTGACTCGCGGAGTTACTCCAGCACTCGGTGTCTATCTTCATTCACATCCTCGATGACGTATTACTAAAGTTCACTTAGCCTGGACGTTCCAGACCAACCTGCCCCTTTCTGTATCACAAGAGATGTGAATATTAAAGACCTCACCAAGCGACGAGCTGATCTGCAGGATGAAGACCAGAGCCACTGGGAAGGTGACGGCTGGGAACATGATGGCAGGTCCCCTCTCCGTTGAACTTTCCAGCACGCACTTGCTTCGATCCTGGACACAAATTAAACTCTGCGGAGGTTCTGGGGTGGTATTGATTTTGGACTGGGCGGTTTTGTTTAGCAATGGTTATGTCCATAGAAAGCTCGTGACATTTTCGGGAAATTGCAAAGATAAAGAGAAAACAAGTGATGTTTGGAAAGCAGCGGTGAAACGAGTTCAACAATCAGAAACATCTCTGTTAAGGTGAGAGGGGGCAAAGATTGAACAGGAACCTGAGGGGTAACGTTTCCACACAGAGGGTGGTGGGTGTATGGAACCAACTGCCAGAGGAGGTAGTTGAGGCTGGGACTATCCCCTCGTTTAAGAAACATTTGGACAGGTACATGGATAGGACAGGTTTGGAGGGATATTGGCCAAATGCAGGGAGGTGGGGCTAGTGTAGTTGGGACATGTTGGTCGGTGTGGGCAAGTTGGGCTGAAGGGCCTATTTCCGCACTGTATCACTCAATGGTCACTTTACAGGTTGTGGTTGCGAAATAATGCGTCCAAAGAGTTAGAAATCAGACCGGTCTCAGAACCAGCACGCAGGGACCTACTCTGCTTTAAACGGGGTGTGTACTCCAGCATGTACAGGTACCACCTTCAATGCCACCACGTGTGCACAGACAAGTCTGTATCAGGTGTGAGCCCGGTCTGGCCACAGGTGCACCTGTCCATTGCGGCCAGGCTTGATGCAACAACAGGTGAAAAACCAAGGTCCTGGGGGAATGATTGAGCAAGGGTGTACGGTGACGCAGCGGGTAGAGCTGCTGCCTCACAGCGCTAGAGACCCACCCGGGTTCCATCCTGACCATGGGTGCTGTCTGTACGGAGTTTGTACCTTCTCCCTGTGACCTGCGTGGGTTTTCTCCGGGTGCTCCGATTTCCTCCCACACTCCAAAGACGTGCAGGTTTGTAGCTTCATTGGCTTCTGTAAAGTGTAAATTGTCCCCAGTCTGTGTAGGATGGTGTTCATGTGTAGGGATCGCTGGTCGGCACGGACCCGGTGGGCAGTTTCCGCACTGTATCTCTAAAGTCTAAAGAGATGTAATGAGGAGGAGTAGCTGCGAGTGAATCCAATAAATCCTGATGGCACCCTCACTAGCTGGCCGCAGGGCTGCAAGAGGTTTGGGGCAGAAGCTAGGCTGACCATCAGTGACATCTTGTCCAGGGGTTGTCCGTGCCCCAGTGTGCCTCTACCTCTGCCACTCCCCTCTCCTCACTGAAGATCCCTCTGTTCCTCTCCTGCAGTTTGTTGTTACAGACCCAGCAGTTTCAACAAGGCGAGGTTTACACCAGATAAACATTGGTACGACTACGGAGATGAAGTCACGTTCAGCTGTGACACTGGATATAGGGTGGTCGGCATGAACAGGAGTCAGTGCGGTGATGATGGGACATTCCACCCATCTCCCCCCCCAGATGTGAGACATGTAAGAAGCCCGTCCACGACAGGAATGAGAGAATGAAAGGCGTTTTGCTCTGGAGCTGGAACCCTCTCTTCCTGCCCTCTCGGAGTCACTGCCCACTCCGCCCAGAGTCTTTCCCCAGAGTCTCTGCCCACCCCTTTGTCCAACGCCAAGCTAGCCCAGATCAGCGTAGTCCAAACCACTGCAACGCCCAGGCTGCAGAGAGACTGAACCTTCAGCCCACCTGCCCTAGGCAGAGCCCCTGCACCACTGGGCTGGAGTGGACTGGACAGGGCTGGCCTGGGTTAAAGAGCACTGGTCTACACTGGTCTGGGCTAAAGTGTACTTGTGTGGGCTAGTCTGGCTGGAGTGGTCTGGGCTGGACTGCGCTGGCGTGGGCTAGAGTAAACAGGACTGGTCTGGGCTTTGTTGACCTGCGTCAAGCCGAGTTGTGGAATCATTGAATCGTACGACATGGCATGAGGCCATTCGTCCCGGCGGGTCTACAACAACCCGCAGGGTTCTGGTGCAAGTTGTGAAATGTTGCCGCATCTTCCCTCCCCTCCCCCCCGCAGACTGCTCCAGGTATCACCTCGCTCGGGGTGACCCCCTCAAAATCCTACCCCCAACCCAAAACCTGGTATTATTGAAACAAAGGTACAAAGTGCTGGAGTAACAGCTGGTCAGGCAGCATGGATAGGTGATGTTTCAGCTCGGGACTCTTGAAAGAAGGATCCCATCTTGAAACGTCACCTATCCATGTTCTCCACAGATGCTGCCTGACCCGCTGAGTTACTCTGGCACAGTGTACTTCTGTGCTTTGTAAGCTATACGGAACCGCACTATAAATGATAAGGTAGACCAAAAAGCTGGAAAAACTCAGCGGGTGCGGCAGCATCTATGGAGCGAAGGAAATAGGCAACGTTTCGGCCCGAAACCCTTCCGGGTTTCGGCCCGAAACGCTGCCTATTTCCTTCAGGGTTTCGGCCCGAAATGTTGCCCATTTCCTTCGCTCCACAGATGCTGCCTGACCCGCTGAGTTACTCCAGCACTCTGTGAAACGTCACCTATACATGTTCTCCACAGATGCTGCCTGACCCGCTGAGTAACTCCAGCACTCTGTGAAACGTCACCTATCCATGTTCCCCACAGATGCTGCCTGACCCGCTGAGTTACTCCAGCACTCTGTGAAACGTCACCTATCCATGTTCTCCACAGATGCTGCCTGACAGTGAGGCCGATACAAGCGAAGACGGCAGCTGCCAGATGTTTACTCCTGGCAGTACGATTCGCTGCCCCGTCAGAGTCAGGAGAGCCACTGGGAGAAGAAGTGGCCTCTACGATCAACTATTTTGTCTTCCATCAGCTCCAGTAGCTAACGATGGATGAAAATGCCAAAAAAGCACGAGACCCCAAGGAACTGCGTATTGCTGAAAGTACTAGCAGTGAACCAAGATATAAGAGGTCAGATGGGCGAAGGCAGGTGAGCATAAGAAATAAAACTGCAGAGAATATTGAAGCTGCTGGGTTGAGGAACAACTACATTTTTGCAAGAACAATGGATGGAGGCCAGGGATGGAGATGCATCAAGAGGCACGAGGGTTGCTATGTAGCGCCCACTTCGAGATGAATTGTTTCAGGAAGTATGCCATTCGGCCCACCATCAACCCCAAGTTGCAGCAACTCTGTAAAGCCCAGCAATGTGCAGTCACAACTTACTCTTCGGAGAAAAACCTCACGAAACGTGGGAAAGAGTTGGATGATGAGGCAAAAACAGCAAGGTTGATCAAAACATCGATGGTCGGCAAGTCTGTGAAGAGGAGGTATCCTTTCAGACATCATACAGAATCCTGGGCCTACACCAGGAACAAGTCGACCATTGAAGCAGGGGCGCAGTTGGCGTCCTGCAGCGGGACCATGAAAAAGCGTGGGTTTTCCTGCCAGGAGCCAGGGACCTCAGGTCACTCAGGTAACAAAGGAGGTAGGTGGACCTGGTTCTCATGGGAACAAATTAAGGCAAAAACAGCTAAATATTGGAAGCAAATTACTTCAGATTCATTATTCTGAGTATTATTCAAAGGTTTCGAATTGATTCGATCCAAATAGTGATTTGCCATCCAGCATGTTCCTAGCAGAACACTCCAATTTCACAAAAAGAAGTGATGGAGGTTCAAGCTGAATTTGAAAACGTGTCTATAAACAAGTAATTGAAAGATTGGTTTATCAAAACCACCAAATTGTGTTTAAATTTTCTCGACCTAAAAAGGTGAGGAGTATTTTAGATCTGACAAGTCTTTAAAATTTTGTGGTATAGTCACTTCAAAATGGAGACTTTGAGACTGCCACACAATTTATTTCAAAAGATGTTATATGGCACCTATAGATCTGAAAGGTGTATATTAGTCAGTGTCTGTTCATTTGTAAGATAAAAATATTTGAAATTTATCTGAATGAAACAATTATGGCAATTCAAAGTTCTGTCTAATGGGTTAACTTCAGTTCCTAGAATTTCACTAAATTGGTAAAACCAATTTTGGGGCTAATTAGAGTCCAAGGACAGATGTTGATGGCTTAACTGGATGATGTCCTAATTAGGACGAACAAGAGAATTAGTGAGTTATCTCTCTCAATTGTTCAATCCACTTTTGAAAGTTTGGGGTTTAATTCATCCAGTGAAATCAAGGTTAACGCCACTTACAACAATTGATTATTTTAATTTCACAATTGATTCAATTGACATGGTAGTAATTTTACCCAGGGTAAAGGGTAGAGCTGATTGATGGTTGCATTAAGCTGTTGAAAAAGCATCAATCTTCAATTAAGACAGGTGGCCAGCTTGCTAGGAAAATTAGTGTTATTTCCAGCAAAACAATATGGGCCATTGTACTACCAGCAGCTACAGACGGCAAAAAGAAAAGGCACTAAGATGCATGGCGACCATTTTTGATAGGCCATGCAGTTAAACAACAAATGCTGCTTCTGATTTGCAGTGGTGGATTTAACATGTCTCCAGTAGTTCAAGCAAGATACTGATTGAACAGCCTTCCATGGTCTTACAGACTGATGTCAGTGCACTAGGATTGGTGCCACTGAAATGGTATCCATCTGTGGACAGATGGAATATGGAAGAGGCATTATTTTTTTCAGACATGGAGAATCAACGTTTTACAGCTGTTGGAAGGCTTATGAGCTGCAAGCTTGTTGTTCATACAACTAATCTGCATGTTCAGCTTCAAATTAACAATGCTACAGCAATGGCATGTATTAATCGTATGGGTGGAATTAAGTCGGTGTCATAGAAACATTGAAACATAGAAAATAGGTGCAGGAGGAGGCCATTCGGCCCTTCGAGCCAGCACCGCCATTAATTGTGATCATGGCTGATCGTCCCCTATCAATAACCCGTGCCTGCCTTCTCCCCATATCCCTTGACTCCACTAGCCCCCAGAGTTCTATCTAACTCTCGCGTAAATCCATCCAGTGATTTGGCCTCCACTGCCCTCTGTGGCAGGGAATTCCATAAATTCACAACTCTCTGGATGAAAAAGTTTTTTCTCACCTCAGTCTTAAATGACCTCCCCTTTATTCTAAGACTGTGGCCCCTGGTTCTGGACTCGCCCAACTGGGAACATTTTTCCTGCATCTAGCTTGTCCAGTCCTTTTATAATTTTATATGTTTCTATAAGATTCCCCCTCATCCTTCTAAACTCCAGTGAATACAAGCCTAGTCTTTTCAATCTTTCCTCATATGACTGTCACGCCATCCCAGGGATCAATCTCGTGAACCTACACTCCACTGCCTGAATCACAAGGATGTCTTTCCTCAACTTAGGAGACTAAAACTGTACACAATACTCCAGATGTGGTCTTACCAGAGCCCTATACAACTGCAGAAGAACCTCTTTACTCCTATACTGAAATCCTCTTGTTATGAAGGCCAACATTCCATTAGCTTTCTTCACTGCCTGCTGTACCTGCACGCCAACTTTCAGTGACTGGTGTACAAGGACACCCAGGTCTAGCTGTACCTCCCCCTTACCTAACCTAACCCCATTGAGATAATAAGCTTCCCCCTTGTTTTGGCCTCCAAAGTGGATAACCTCACATTTATCTATATTATACTGCATCTGCCACGCATCTGCCCACTCACTCAACCTGTCCAGGTCACCCTGCAACCTCCTAACATCCTCTTCACATTTAACACTGCCACCCAGCTTTGTGTCATCCGCAAACTTGCTAGTGTTGCTCCTAATTCCCTCGTCCAAATCATTAATATATATGGTAAACATTTGCGTCCCCAACACCGAGCCTTGCGGCACTCCACTCGGCACTGCCTGCCATTCTGAAAAGGACCCATTCACTCCTACTGTTTGCTTCCGGTCTGCCAACCAATTTTCTATCCATGTCAACACCCTACCCCGAATACCATGTGCTCTAATTTTAGTCATCAGTCTCCCGTGCGGGACCTTATCAAAGGCTTTCTGAATGTCTAGATACACTACATCCACTGGCACCCCTTCATCCATTTTACTTGTCACATCCTCAAAAAATTCCAGAAGATTAGTCAAGCATGATTTCCCTTTCATAAATCCATGTTGACTTGGACTAATCCTTTTACCGATATCCAAATGCCCCATTATTACCTCTTTAATAATTGACTCCAGCATCTTTCCCACCACCGAAGTCAGACTAACTGGTCTGTAATTCCCCGTTTTCTCTCTCGCTCCTTTCTTGAAAAGTGGGATAACTTTAGCTATCCTCCAATCCACAGGAACTGATCCTGAATCTATTGAACATTGGAAAATAATCACCAAAGCGTCCACTATTTCTAGAGCCACCTCCCTGAGGACCCTGGGCTGCAGACCATCAGGCCCAGGGGATTTATCATCCTTCAGTCCCATTAGCCTACCCAATACTATTTCTCACCTAATGAAAATTTCATTCAGTTACTCTACCCCCTTAGATCCTCTGTCCTCCAGTACACTGTTGTGGGACGTATCACTGATGGGGATGAGTCAGCGTATAGAAGAGAGATCGAGCAACTGTCCATATGGTGCCAGCACAATAACCTGGCCCTCAACACCAGCAAAAGCAAGGAACTGATTGTGGACTTTGGAAGGAGTAGGATGGGGACCCACAGTCCCGTTTATATCAACGGGTCGATGGTTGAAAGGGTCAAGAGCTTCAAATTCCTGGGCGTGCACATCTCTGAAGATCTTTCCTGGTCCGAGAACACTGATGCCATTATTAAGAAAGCACATCAGCGCCTCTACTTCCTGAGAAGATTACGGAGAGTCGGTTTGTCAAGGAGGACTCTCTCTAACTTCTACAGGTGCACAGTAGAGAGCATGCTAACCGGTTGCATCGTGGCTTGGTTCGGCAACTTGAGCGCCCTGGAGAGGAAAAGACTACAAAAAGTAGTAAACACTGCCCAGTCCATCATCGGCTCTGACCTCCCTCCCATCGAGGGGATCTATCACAGTTGCTGCCTCAAAAAGGCTGGCAGTATCATCAAGGACCCACACCATCCTGGCCACACACTCATCTCCCTGCTACCTTCAGGAAGAAGGTACAGGAGCCTGAAGACTGCAACGACCAGGTTCAGGAATAGCTACTTCCCGTCAGCCATCAGGCTATTAAACCTGGCTCGGACAAAACACTGAACTTTATTAGCCAATTAACTGTTATTTGCACTTCATCAGTATATTGATTCATGTGTGTATATATTTATAGAATGCCTTGTAGTTAATGCCTACTATGTTCTGTTGTGCTGAAGCAAAGCAAGAATTTCATTGTCCTATCAGGGACACATGACAATAAACTCACTTGACTTGACTTGACTACATCTGGGAGATTGTTTGTGTCTTCCTTAGTGAAAACAGATCCGAAGTACCTATTCAATTCTTCTGCCATTTCCTTGTTGCCCATAATAATTTCACCCGTGTCTGCCTTCAAGGGACCCACATTTGACTTTGCTACTCTTTTTCCCTTAACATGTGTAAAGAAGCTTTTACTGTCCTTCTTTATATTCCTGACCAGCTTCCCCTCGTACTTCATCTTTTCAGCCCGTATTGCCCGTTTTGTTTCCTTCTGTTCTCCTATGAAAGTTTCCCAATCCTCTGGCTTCCGGCTACTCTTTGCTGTGTTATACATCTTATCTTTTATTTTATTCTATCCCTAACTTCTCTTGTCAGCCACGGTTGCCTCCTACTCCCCTTAGAATCTTTCTTCCTTTTTGGAATGAAATGATCCTGCGTCTCCCGGATTATGCCCAGAAATTCCTGCCATTGCTGTTCCACCATCATTCCTGCAAGGATCCCTTTCCAGTCTACCTTGGCCAGCTCCTCTCTCATGCCTTCATAGTCCCCTTTGTTCAACTGCATCACTGCCACTTCCGATTTAACCTTCTCCTTCTCAAATTGCAGGTTAAAACTAATCATATTATGATCCATACCTCCAAGCGGTTCCTTTACCTCGAGTTCTCTTATCATATCTGGTTCATTGGACAACACTAAATCCAGAATTGCCTTTTCTCTGGTCGGCTCCATTACAAGCTGCTCTAAGAATCCATCTCGGAGGCATTCTACAAACTTTCTTTCTTGGGGTCCTGAAGCAACCTGATTTTCCCAGTCTACCTGCATATTGAAATCCCCCATTACCATAGTGGCATTACCTTTGTTACATGCCAGTTTTAACTCCTGCTGCAACTTACACCCTACATCCGGGCTATTTGGAGTTCTGTAAATAACACCAATTAGTGCCTTCTTGCCTTTACAATTCCTCAACTCAATCCACAGTGACTCTACCTCGTCAGTCCCTATGTCTTCCCTCGCAAGGGACTGAATTCCATCCCTCACCAGTAGGGCTACCCCCCATCCTCTGCCCACCTGCCTGTCCTTTCTATAGGATGTATAACCCTGAATATTAAATTCCCAGGCCCATCCTCCTGCAGCACGTCTCAGTAATCCCCACAATGTCATATCTACCAACCTCTAACTGAGCCTCAAGCTCATCTACTTTACTTCTGATACTTTGCGCATTCATATACAATACTTTTAATTCCTTACGCATCTCATCTTTCACATCGATCCCTATCACACTTGGCCATACCTTCCTATCCCTTTGTGAGCTTCCTTTCCCTTTAATTCTGGGGTCATTAACCATCCCTTTATTCTCTTTCCCTTTAACTCCATCCTCGACTATCCCATTTGACACCCCACCCCCCTTATTCAGTTTATGTGACAACCCCACCCCCCTTATTCAGTCATGTGACAAATTTGCAAATCAAATCTGGACTTGGTGTGTTGACAAATATTTAGTTTCAGCTATTTATCTACCAGGTAGATTCAGTATAGTAGTCAGATTTGGGAAGCCAGATACGACTTGTTTTCATGCAGACTCAATCACCAGTTACAGAGATATGTGTTATGGGAACTACATCGGGAGACAGTAGCGATTGATGCTTTCTCGCTACATTAGGGTGGTATGTTTTTATATGCATTTTCCATCATTCTGTCTCATAAACCAGTGTCTGCTTACAATGAAGCAGGATGCTGCCCCTGGGGTACTGGTGGTACCGGACTGGTCTACGCAGCCATGGTTCCCTTTGATATTGGAATTAATGACACAGTTTCCGATAAAGGGTCCCAAAAGAAGGGATTTACTGGTGTATCTGATAATTGGAGAGTAACATCCGTTATATGCCTGTATGGATCTGTTAATTTGCAGGTTTTAAAAAGAGGATTGTCTGGGCATACTGTGGACATCCTTACAGCAGTCTGGCGAAAGAGCACCCAAAAGCAGTACATTTGCGAATCTGAGGTTGTGACTCTGTAAATGTTGCTTTCCCATTATGTAAAGAAAGGGAAAATTGTCGTTTATTTTCGTTAAGTTTACTTTAGAGAAACAGCACGGAAACAGAAACAGACAATAGGTGCAGGAGTAGGCCATTCGGCCCTTCGAGTCAGCACCGCCATTCAATACGATCATGGCTGATCATCCACAATCAGTACCCCGTTCCTGCTTTTTCCCCCATGTCCCTTCATTCCGTTAGCCCTAAGAGCTAAATCTAACTCGCTCTTGAAAACATCCAGTGAATTGGCCTCCACTGCCTTCTATGGCAGAGAATTCCACAGATTCGCAACTCTCTGGGTTCAACTCATAACCCTTCGGCCCATCGAGTCCGTGCAGGCCAGCGATCACCCCGTACACTTACACTATCCCACACACACTAGGGACAATTTACGTTTTATACCAAGCCAATGTACCTGCAACCCTGCACGTGTTTGGAATGTGGGAGCTTGTGGCTGTCAAGGCTGGAGTAGTGGTCGGCAAAGGACAGTGGCCAAGGATGGAGAGAGGTCAGCCCCCTAAAGCACTGGCATCTGAACCAGGTTATGGACACAAAATGAACTTGGGAAATCTGTCCTGGACCCGTCGTCCCCGGTGAATCTTCAGTGGGAAACCGGTCGGGCAAATCTTCCTCCCTGCTGTCACTCTGCATTTTAGTAGCCAGACATTCAGGTAGTTCCCAGGTCGGGGTTGGTGAGGGTAGACAGGCTGGGGGTCAGGCTGGAGACTGGGCTCAGTGTTGAGGGAGAGGGGGGAGATGGGGGGAAGGGAGGAGGGGGGAGATGGGGAGAGGTGAAGGGGGGGGAGGACAGGTGGTGAAGGAGGCATCTCGCTTGGACCTCGTTGCCGATCAACTGGACTCTTGACATTCTGCTGCTCCCTATTTCACAACTTGGTCTGTGTGACGGACTGGGCCACATCTACAATGGTGGGGAGTGTGGTCTGTGTGACGGACTGGGCCACATCTACAACTCGGCAGAGCAGTTGCCAAACACAGCTGTGACGGGAGGTGACCTTACACTTTGTGTGATGCAGCTGGAGTTGGTTGTTAGTGACACTGGAGTCATGTTGAAATGTGTCCGTTTCCTGAGGAAGTTTAGGCGTTGCTGTGACTTCCTGACTGCCGCATCAATGTGGTCTCTCGCTCTCTCTCTCTTTCTCTCTCTGTCTCTGGGAGGGTGGGTCAAGTCCAGCTGACCTGCCAGAACATTCTGCTGTTCCCCATTTCACAGCTCCCACAACATCCTGTCTCTCTAACTACCCCACTGCTACTGTGACCAGACCACCTTGTTCATTGCCCGTCCTCAGGGTCACCGCACCCCCTTCCCCACCAGCCCCCTGCCCACCCTCCCTCTCCTGACCCCACACTCCCCACCTCCCCCACACTCCCCACTCCACCCACCCATTTCTTTAGACAAATGACTTTAGAGATACAGTGCGGAAACAAGCCCTTCAGCCACCGAGTCGGCGCCGACCAGCGATCACCCCGTACACCAACACGATCCTACACACATTAGGGACAATTTACAATCTTACAAAAGCCAATTAACCTGCAAAACTGCACGTCTTTGGAGTGTGGGAGGAAACCAGAGCGCCCGGTGGCGGAGCGGGTAGAGCTGCTGCCTCACAGCACCTACAGCGCCAGAGACCCGGGTTTGATCCTGACCACGGGTGCTGTCTGTACGGAGTTTGCACGTTCTCCCTGTGACTGCATGGCTTTTTTTAATTGAGAGATATAGTGCGGAAACAGGCCCTTTGGCCCACCGAGTCCGTGCCTGTTGTGGTTCAATGTTCTTACGCACAAACGCAAATAAAATCAGTGATCAAGCAGTACAATCTTTATTTCGCCAGCGGGTGTGGTAAAACTCTTTACATTATGGAGATTACAGACTGTACAGAGTTCTCATCCCCACACAAAGGGGCAGTGATCTCAGTACATGCATATATACCCCAATAATCAACGATTCAGCAATACCTTATCTACGAAGCATAGTACAGCCTCTTGCTTCTTAAGATTTACAGATCTTTAAGATTGACAGCTTTTTAAGATTGACAGGTTCTTCTGACAGGAAGGGTTAGCCATATATGGTTATATGAGAAGCTTATAATTCTGCAGAACAAGCATTTTGGTTTTTTCTACTTATGACACACATTACAATCTTATAGTCTGAATTCCCTCTAAATGTTTACATTATAGAGGAGACATTCATGAAGCTGTGCTTGTTATCTTGCTTATGTTATTGGAAAGGGAACATCAACAGTTTGTTAGCTTTGTTACTGAAAGCAAAGGTTAGTGCAATTCGCTGGCTTTGCAATTTAATATGAGAAGGTGGCAGCTTCTTAGTTTCAGCTGAATCCATTTTGTATGTTTAAATCTTTTTAACTTCCACGGGTGCTGTCTGTACTTCGTACACAGAGCAGCAGTAGTCAGGATCGAAGGTGTGTCTCTGGTGCATTTTTGACAGCGTCCCTGACGTCATTCAAGATGCAGCATCGCTAGAATAGATTACATCATTTATTTTGTTTAAAAACACTAAAACTCTTTGAGAGGCATAATGCCAACAATGCTGGAATCTAGAGTCAAATATCAAAGTGCAGGAGGAACACAGCGGGTCAGGCAGCATCTGCGGAGGGAATGGATGGACAGACAATGTTTTGGGCCGAGACCCTTCTTCAGACTGATTAGGGGTGGGAGATTGCAACCTTCACGTGGTCCACCTGTTTCGACGAATGCAATCAACCTGGCGTGCACAATCAAATAAAATCAAATATAACTAGTTGTCCTACAACTTTAGGCTGTGCACGCCACACGCAAGAAGAAAAAGACTGATTATAGTTGGGGGGGGTGGGAGAATGCTGGAAAAGAGAGGTGGGGGTGGGACAAAGCTTGCAAGTGATAGGTGGATACGTGGGGGTTTGAAGGTGGCTACAGGTGAGGGGGGTTTGAAGGTGGATACAGGTGAGGGGGGTTTAGACGGGCAGAAGGGTGGACAAAGGCTGCAGGTGAAGAGGAGACAAAAAGTGTCTCCTCAATCTTTACAAGAATGATCCCAGGAATGAGTGAAGGGAATTGGGCTTCTTAATTTCATAAGAATAGGCACCGTCACGCGGACTTTATTTGTCACATGTCCAACTGCACGGTGAAATTCTTTCTGCATATATTACACATGCGGGCGCCGACATTATTCCAAAGTCTGGTCGGCCCGCACGCTGGATGTACTGGTCAGATCCACGCCATCTCTGTGTCTCGGGGGGGCGGGGACACCTCCTGCAGCCGACCTCGAAGGCACTGGCGGCATTATCGGCCGTAAGGAAGGAAACTTCAATGCTAGCATTTATATCAGGAGGACTGGTCAGGTCAAGTCAAGAGAGGGACAATGAAATTCTTGCTTGCTGCAGTACAACAGGATAATGTCGGCATAAATACAGAACAGATCAGTGTGTCTATATACCATAGACCATATATATACACATAAATAAACAGATAAAGTGCAATAGGCTGTTATAGTTCAGAGTTTGTTTGAAGTTGTGTTTAATATTCTGATGGCTGTGGGGAAGCAGCTGTTCCTGAACCTGGATGTTGCAGATTTCAGGCTGGGGGAGGAACAGGTGTTCACCTCCAGAGATGCTGCCTGAACCGCTAGGTATGTGCTCATAAGGGATATGTGTGGCAAAGAATTCCACAGGTTCTCCGCCCTCTCATGACTGTGTAGCCGGACATAGTGCGAACTCCATCATCAAGTTCGCCAATGACACCACTGCTGTGGGACGTATCACTGATGGGGACGAGTCAGAGTATAGAAGTGAGATCGACCGATTGACCAAATGGTGCCAGCACAATAACCTGGCTCTCAACACCAGTAAAACCAAGGAACTGATTGTGGACTTTGGAAGGGGTAGGATAGGGACCCACAATCCCATTTATATCCCATAGATGGTCGAAAGGGTCAAAAACTACAAATTCCTGGGATAGCACATTTCCGAAGATCTTTCCTGGTCCCAGCACACTGATGCAATTATAAAGCAAGCACATCAGTGCCTCTACTTCCTGAGAAGATTACGGAGAGTCGGTATGTCAAAGAGGACTCTCTTGAACTTCTACAGGTGCACAGTAGAGAGCATGCTGACTGGTTGCATCGTGGCTTGGTTCGGCAACTTGAGCGTCCAGGAGTGGAAAAGAATGCAGAAAGTTGTGACCACTGCCCAGTCCATCATCGGCTCTGACCTCCCCACCATCGAAGGGATCTATCGCAGTCGCTGCCTCAAAACGGCTGCCAGCATCATCAAGGGCCCACACCATCCTGGCCACACACTCATCTCTCCGCTGCCATCGGGTAGAAGGTACAGGAGCCTGAAATCTGGTACATCCAGGTACAGGAACAGTTACTTCCCCACAGCCATCAGGCTATTAAACTCGCCAACAAACAAACTCTGAACTGTAACAGCCTATTTCACTTTATCTGTTTATTTATGTGTATATTGAACTGAACTGTTCTGTTCAGTTCAGAACAGTTCAGGGGAAAACGGGGAATTACAGACCAGTTAGTCTAACATCGGTAGTGGGGAAACTGCTAGAGTCAGTTATTAAAGATGGGATAGCAGCACATTTGGAAAGTGGTGAAATCATTGGACAAAGTCAGAATGGATTTACGAAAGGTAAATCGTGTCTGACGAATCTTATAGAATTTTTCGAGGATGTAACTAGTAGAGTGGATAGGGGAGAACCAGTGGATGTGTTGTATCTGGACTTTCAGAAGGCTTTCGAGAAGGTACCACATAAGAGATTAGGATACAAACTTAAATCACACGGTATTGGGGGTTCAGTATTGATGTGGATAGAGAACTGGCTGGCAAACAGGAAGCAAAGAGTAGGAGTAAACGAGTCCTTTTCACAATGGCAGGCAGTGACTAGTGGGGTACCGCAAGGCTCAGTGCTGGGACCCCAGCTATTTACAATTGATATTAATGATCTGGATGAGGGAATTGAAAGCAACATCTCCAAGTTTGCGGATGACACTAAGCTGGGGGGCAGTGTTAGCTGTGAGGAGGATGCTAGGAGACTGCAAGGTGACTTGGATAGGCTGGGTGAGTAGGCAAATGTTTGGCAGATGCAGTATAATGTGGATAAATGTGAGGTTATCCACTTTGGTGGCAAAAACGGGAAGGCAGACTATTATCTAAATGGTGGCCGATTAGGAAGTGGGGAGATGCAGCGAGACCTGGGTGTCATGGTACACCAGTCATTGAAAGTAGGCATGCAGGTGCAGCAGGCAGTGAAGAAAGCGAATGGTATGTTGCCCTTCATAGCAAGAGGATTTGAGTATAGGAGCAGGGAGGTTCTACTGCAGTTGTACAGGGTCTTGGTGAGACCACACCTGGAGTATTGCGTACAGTTTTAGTCTCCAAATCTGAGGAAGGACATTATAGCCATAGAGGGAGTGCAGAGAAGGTTCACCAGACTGATTCCTGGGATGTCAGGACTTTCATATGAAGAAAGACTGGATAGACTTGGCTTATACTCGCTAGAATTTAGGAGATTGAGAGGGGGTCTTATAGAAACGTACAAAATTCTTATGGGGTTGGACAGGCTAGATGCAGGAAGATTGTTCACGATGTTGGGGAAGTCCAGGACAAGGGGGTCACAGCTTAAGGATAAGGGGGAAATCCTTTAAGACCGAGATGAGGAAAAACGTTTTCACACAGAGAGTGGTGAATCTCTGGAACTCTCTGCCACAGAGGGTAGTTGAGGCCAGTTCATTGGCTATATTTAAGAGGGAGTTAGATGTGGCCCTTGTGGCTAAGGGGATCAGGGGGTATGGCGAGAAGGCAGGTACGGGATACTGAGTTGGATGATCAGCCATGATCATATTGAATGGTGGTGCAGGCTCGAAGGGCCGAATGGCCTACTCCTGCACCTAATTTCTATGTATCTATGTATCTATGTATTTATGCTTACAATATTCTGTTGTGCTGCAGCAAGCAAGAATTTCACTGTCCTATCTGGGACACATGACAATAAACTCTCTTGACTTGACTTAACTCTGCCTAAAGAAATTCCTCCTCATCTCCTTCCATAATAAGTGATTCCCAATTCCCCTCTGCCACACTTTTCATCCATTAATTTCTCTCCTGGGATAAATTAAGTTCTATTTTGTCGTTAACAGAGGAGAGAAATACGTCTCAGATGGAGGCGTTACACTGCTGTGCTTGGGGATAGTGAGCTCGTCGCCATCTTTGCTTCCTGTTCCAATCGTGTGGGATCTAAATAGAGAGAAAAATGATAAAACTAATGGCAATGTAGAATGTGGTGAACACTTAAACTTGTCAAACTCCGTGACAAAGATTAGTGATGTGCTGTCTCTCGGCAGCTTTATATCGGAGGGATGTACTGGGGAATCTCAGTGTCCAAGTCCATAACTCCACACCTTTCAACCTAATGGGGTGACCAGAACTGCACCCCAATGTCCTATAAAGCTGCATCATGACTACCCCAGCTGTGGAGCGGGCCGGTATACAGCTGTGGGGACCGGTGTCCAGATGTGGCGGGGCCGGTATCCAGCTGTGGGGGCTGGTGTCCAAATGTGCAGGGGCCTTAGCCATTTGTGGCCCGTATCCAGCTGTGGGGACAGAGGGTATCCTGCTGTGGGGAGGAGCCATATCCAGATGTGAGAGGGGGCGATGCCCTGCTGTGGGGCAGACCTGCATTCAGCTACAGATGTACGTCCAGATGTGGGAGGGGCCTGCACCCAGCTGTGTGCTGGGGCCGGTCCAGCTGTGGAGGTGCCGTATCCAGATGTGGGAGGGGTATCCAGCTGTGGTGAGGGACCACATCCAGCTGTTGGGAGGGGGGTATCCAGATGTGGGGAGGGGCCGTATCCAGATGTGGATGGGGCCGGTCCAGCTGTGGGGAGGGGCCGTATCCAGATGTGGGAGGGGGTGATGTCCAGCTGTGGGCATACCTGCGTTCAGCTACAGACTAGTTAGTCCAGAAGTGCGGCTGGTCCAGCTGCAGTTGGGCAGTCCAGCTGTGGAACATAAACACTGGAAACACAGCGTCACATCAAGGATCCAGTGACTCCACGCTGGGGACGGGGAATCAGAATGTTTGACCAATAGTTTCCTGAAGAATATTTAATGTCGAGGCGGCGCAGCGCTGAATTCACCGCGGAGCGGGCGATGCCGACCTGGATCGCCGTTTGGAGCTCCGGAGCGTTGGGCCGCTGCTCCAAACATCGTGGAGCTGTGGTTTGGAGAGCTTCCAGCGCGGCCGGTGCTGAACAACATCGCGGAGTCCTGGGGCCCTTTACCGAGGGCCGCCAGCCTTGAATCTCCGCCCAGCGCGGCCTGCGGACTTTGGGAGCCGCGGACCCCGGTAGGAGGTGGCCGACTCTGATGTCAAGGCCGCTGAGGAGGTCCTCCAGTCCCGACCTCGGACTTACATCACCCCGGCGATCGGGCCTGAACATCGGGCCGCCCGTAGCGGCGACTGCGGTGGGCTCGGGGAGCTCGGGGGGGGGGGGCCCGACCACAGGTGAACATCAGGAACATTAGAGGAAGATGACTGACTTTGGTGCCTTCCCTCACAGTGGGAAACTTTTGATTCTGCTGTGGGGATGTTTTATGTTCAACTCTATTGTGTGTTGTGTTCTTTATTTTATTGTATGGCTGTATGGGATCACATTTCAATGTGTCAACTGGCACATGTGACAAATACATGTATCTTGTATCTTGTAATGGTCGTAATTCCCGGCTTCCCGCTAAACTCTTCCCCCCCCCCCCCCCCCCCCCATCCTCTGCCAGTGACCGGTGGGATCGTGCTGGCTTTTAGTTTAGTTGAGTTTAGAGATACAGCGCGGAAACAGGCCCTTCAGCCCATCGAGTCCGTGCCGACCAGCGATCCCCGCACATTAACACTATCCTACACACACACTGGGGACAATTTACATTTTATACAAAGCCAATGAATCTACAAACCTGCCCGACTTTCGAGTGTGGGAGGAAACCGAAGATCTTGGAGAAAACCCACGTAGGTCACGGGGAGAACGTGCAAACTCCTTACAGACAGCACCCGTAGTCGAGGTCGAACCCGGGTCTCTGGCGCTGTGAGACAGCAGCTCTACCCGCTGCGCCACCGTGCCTCTTTACCGAGTTTACAAACATACTGACGAGAAAACGCAAAAACAGAAATATGTTTCTTACCCTGTCTTCCGATTGTAGAGGTAGACACCGAGGGCAGCGAGGACTATGACGACGCCGGCAACGAAGGAACCACCAACGATCGCTGCAACTGAAACAAAATGATGAGGGTTAGTGAGGGAGGAACCTTCCTTCAGGCCACTGAGCCAAGGGCAAGGTGATTATACCTCAACTTCCAAAGTTGAGTGAGTGAATTAAAGATACAGCATGGAAACAGGCCCTTCAGCCCAACAAGCCAATTAACCAACAAACCCGCACGTCTTTCGAGTGTGGGAGGAAACGGGAGCACCCGGAGTAAACCCACGCAGGTCACGGGGAGAACGTGCAAACTCCGTACAGACAGCGCCCGTAGTCGGGGTGGAACCCGGGTCTCTGGTGCCGTGAGGCAGCAGCTCTACCCGCTGCACCAGTGTTGCATTCTTCCCGTCTAGTGTTCCATCACAGCTCTGAACTGCCCCTTGCGCATGGCTGAAGTGTGTCCGTGTGGGCGAGGGTGGGGGGGTGTGCGAGGGGTGGGGGGGGAGGGGCAGGGTGGGGGTGGGGGGGGGTACGGGGGGGGAAGGTGGGACGAGCGAGGATCTGTGTACGACTCGCTTAGGACGGGCTCTTACCGTTATATCCAGCTGTGGTCTTGGTCTGGGGGCCACTTTGCTCATCGATGCTCTCTAGATGGTGAATGTCAAGAGTTAGTGGTTCGATTACTCTCTCTGACATGATTAGACACAGCCCCAAATCCCACACAAAGTCAAGTCCACTTTGGGACAAAACAGAGACTGCCCCGATCCTACACTTGGACAGGCTCCAACCTTGAGGTGTCCCAGCTACCTGGAGATCACAGCTGGGACACGGTCTACTGTGGCCACCCTCAATGTGGTGGCCGTTCTCTCCACCCTTGTAGCCACACTAAGACGGAGCCAATCATGCCCTGGGAATCTGACCACAGAGCAGGCGACTATTCGGCCCATCAATCACATGCTGACCCATCCAACGCTGACCACACTACTCTGAAGCTTCTGCTCTCCCCCCCACCCACCCCCCCCCCCCACTATACTCCCACTCAGTGATGGCCTCTGTCTGTCTACGACTAACTAGGTCATAAGTGAAAGGAGCAGAATTAGGCCATTCGGCCCATCAAGTCTACTCCGTTATTCAATCATGGCTGATCTATCTCTCCCTCCTAACCCCATTCTCCTGCCTTCTCCCCATTACCACTGACACCCGTACTAATCAAGAACGCCGCATCTGCTCCCAGGATGAGGCGTTCCACACCAGGGCATCTGAAATGTCCTCATTCTTCAGGGAACGGGGGTTCCCCTCCTCCACCATAGATGAGGCTCGCACCAGGGTCTCTGCCATACCCCGCAACACTGCTCTCTCTCCCCATCCCCCCACTCACAACAAAGGCAGAGTCCCCCTAGTCCTCACCTTTCACCCCACCAGCCGTCACATACAACAAGTGATCCCTCCGTCAGTTTCGCCACCTCCAACGTGACCCCACCACTCGCCACATCTTCCCATCTCCCCCTATGTCTGCCTTCCGCAAAGACCGCTCCCTCCGTAACTCCCTTGTCAATTCTTCCCTTCCCTCCCATACCACCCCCTCCCCTGGTACTTTCCCTTGCAACCGCAAGAGATGCAACACTTGTCCCTTCACTTCCCCCCTCCACTCCATTCCAGGACCCAAGCAGTCGTTCCAGGTGCGACAGAGGTTCACCTGCATCTCCTCCAACCTCATCTATTGCATTCGCTGCTCTAGATGCCAGCTGATCTACATCGGTGAGACCAAGCGGAGGCTTGGCGATCGTTTCGCCGAACACCTCCGGTCGGTCCGCAATAACCAACCTGAACTCCCGGTGGCTCAGCACTTCAACTCCCCCTCCCATTCCGTATCTGACCTCTCTGTCCTGGGTCTCCTCCATGGCCACAGCGAGCAACACCGTAAATTGGAGGAAATGCACCTCATATTCCGCTTGGGCAGTCTACACCCTGGTGGCCTGAACGTTGAATTCTCCAATTCTGCTAGCCCTGGCTGTCCCCTCCCCTTCATCAGCCATCTGGTTGTCTCCTCCCCTCCCCCAACCCTCGGGCTCCTCCTCCTCCTTTTCCTTTTTTCCTTTCTTCTCCCCACCCCCTATCAGTCTGAAGAAGGGTTTCGGCCCGAAACGTTACCTATTTCCTTCGCTCCATAGATGCTGCTGCACCCGCTGAGTTTCTCCAGCATTTTTGTGTACCTTCGATTTTCCAGCATCTGCAGTTCCTTCTTTAACACAAGAATCTATCTATCTCTGCCTTAAAAATATCCACTGACTTGGCCTCCACAGCGTCTGTGGCTAAGAATTCCACAAATTCACCACCCCCTGACTAAAGAAATTTCTCCTCATCTCCTTCCTAAAGGAACGTACTTTAATTCTGAGGCTGTGACCTCTAGTCCTAGACTCTCCCACCAGTGGAAACATCCTCTCCACATCCACACTATCCAGGCCTTTCACTATTCTGTAAGTTTCAATGAGGTCCCCCCTCATTATTCTAAACTCCAGCGAGTTCATGTCACCTGGTCCATTTCACAAACATCTTCAGGCACTGTGTGTCCTCTCCTCAAACCAATTCTCCAGCCTTCTCCCTTTGTTCATCAGTCACTGAAAGTGAGCATGCAGGTACAGCAGGCAGTGAAGAAAGCAAATGGCATGTTGCCTTTCATAGCGAGTGGATTTGAATTTAGGAGCAAGGAGATCCTACTGCAGTTGTAGAGGGCCCTGGTGAGACTGCACGGAGTATTGCGTGCAATTTTGGTCTCCTAATTCGAGGAAGGACATTCTTGCTATTGAGGGAGTGCAACATAGGTTCACCAGATTAATTCCCAGGATGGCGGGACTGACATATGATGAAAGAATGGATCGACTCGGCTTGTATCCACTGGAATTTATAAGGATGAGAGGGGATCTTATGGAAACATATAACATTCTAAGGGATTGGACAGGCTAAATGCAGGAAAAATGTTCCCGATGTTGGGGGAGTCCAGAACCAGGGGTCACAGTTTAAGAATAAGTGGTCGGCCATTTAGGACTAAGATGAGGATAAACTTTTTCACCCAGAGAGTTGTGAATCTGTGGAATTCTCTGCCACATAAGGCATGCAGGCCAATTCACTGGATGTGTTCAATAGAGAGTTCGATTTAGCTCTTAGGGCTAACGGAATCAAGGCATATGGGGAGAAAGCAGGAACGGGGTACTGATTGTGGATGAACAGCCATCATCATATTGAATGGTGGTGCTGGCTCGAAGGGCTGAATGGCCTACTCCTGCATCTATTGTCTATGTTTCTATGTCTCTGTTTCTATAACCCCTGACACCTACACACACACACACACACACACACACACACACACACTACCCACCCACACGCTACCCACCCACACTACCCACCCACCCACAACCACACACACACTACCCACCCACCCACAACCACACACACACTACCCACCCACCCACAACCACACACACTACCCACCCACACACACACTACCCACCCACACACACACCCAGACACAACCCCCACACACATACACACACTACCCACCCACACCCACACCCACACCCACACACTCACCCACACACTCACCCACACACATACACTCACACCCACACACCCACCCACACACCTACACGCACCCACACACCCACCCACACACACCCACAAACCCACCCACACACACACACACACACCCACACACACACACAACACCCACACACACACACCCACACTACCCACACACAGAGAGTGACGGTGCAGTTGGGTCATCACCGCTGTTCGTCACCTGTACAGTTGGGGGCGGGGAGACTCTAGACTCCCACCGGGAGGGGGAAGGGGGTCAAGGAGTGGGGGCAGGAGTGGGGTGGGGGGTTGGGGATAAGAGATAGGGTAGGAAGGGGGGTGGGAACAGGAGAGGGGGTGGGGAGGGGAGTGGGGGAATGACTATTCCAGTCCATGTGGAATGAAGGGAAGGTCCCACAACAGCTGAGAGATGCCGGCATAATCCACATCTACAAGAGGAAAGGCGACCGCCAATCTTGTGACCATCACCGTGGTGTCTCCCTCCTGCCCGTAATAGGGAAGTTCCTGGCTCGTGTTCTGCTCAGCGGACGTCTGCAACACGTTGAGCAGATTATGGGCCTGTCCCACATACGCAACTTTTTCGGCGACTGCCGGCACCCGTCATAGGTCGTTGCAGGTCAGCGAAAATGTTCAACATGTTGAAAATCCAGCGGCAACCAGAAAGACGCCACGACTCTTTGGGCGACTGAGGACACGACTCACGACCATACAGGTGACACCCTGGTGACATGTCGCAGGGTGAAGCCTGTACGGTCGTGATTAGTCGCCCAAAGAGTCGTACCTTGTTCTGGTCGCCAATGGATTTTCAACATGATGAAAATTGGCGACCTGTAACGACTTATGACTGGTGCCGGCAGACTCCGAAAAAGTTGCGTAAGTGGGACAGGCCCATAAACGTCTCCTCCCAGAAAGCCAGTGTTGGTTCCGTGCAGAGCGTGGATGTGGACATGATATTTGCTGCGCATCAGATCCAGGATAAATGTCAAGGGCAGCTCAGTTACCTCTTTGTGACCTTTGTTGATCTTACCACGGCCTTCGATACGGTGAGCAGAGATGGCTTGTGGAATATAATGGAGAGGTTTGGCGGTCCCTGCAGGTTGATCACGATTGTCCGGCTGATCCACGATGGCATGATGGTGAAAGTATTGGATGATGGAGATGAGGCGGAAGTGACAAACTAGTGACAAACGGCGTGAAGCAAGGCTGCGTTCTTGCCCCTACACTCTGTAGCATGGTCTTCTCCGCCATGCTGACTGATGCTGTCTGTGAATGTCGGGATGGTTTACACATCATGTACACGACTGACGGTGGGTGATTCAACCTCAGGCGCCTACACGCTGTTACAAAGGTGAAGGAGACCGTCATCAGAGACTTCTTATTCGCTGATGATTGCTCCCTCAACGCCAGCACAGAGCAGGAGATGCAGCACAAAATAGACTGAACCTCACGAGCCTGCGTTAAACAACTTTGGTCTCACCATCAGCACTAACAAGACTGAAGTTATGTACCAGCCTGCATCTGGAAAACCCAACCAAGAGCCACACATCACAGTAAAAGGGGAGAACTACTGGCAGTTGCCAAAATCTCAGCAGCACACTCACGAGCAGTGAACATAGATGCAGAGATCAACAACAGGATCTCCAAGGCCAGCACTGATTCGACAGACTGTGAAATGTTGGTGAGAGGAGAGGACTCAGCGTTGCCACCAAGATGAAGGTTTACCGTGCAGTAGTTCTCACTACCTCCTCTATACCTGTGAGACGTGGACTGTCTACATCAGACACACCAAGCTGCTCAACCACTTTCACTTCAGACTCCACAGACTCCTCCACATTAAGTGGCCGGACAAAATCCCCGACATGGAAGTCCTGCAACGGGCCGGCATTCCCAGCATCTACACCCTCCTCCAGAACATCCAAGCCAGATGTGCTGGCCATGTCGGCTGCCAGAACAGCTGTTGTACGGAGAACAGTGTCAGGGCAAGGACCCAGTTGTGGGGCAGAAGAGACGCTTCAAAGATGGCCTCAAAGTGTCCCTCAAAGATCTTAACATCAATCTCAATAATTGGGAGTGGCTTGCTCTGGACTGCCCAACTGGGTGAAGCAAGATCACCACAGGAGCGCGTGTGTGTAGATGCGAAGAAGCTCAGAGGAAAGGAACCGCGGGCAAGGCTGGCGCCACTTCAACTTTCACTGCAGCGCCCACACAACTGGGTCCCATATTTGGGCCCAGATGGGTCACCAGTCACCTCCAGACCCACAAACAAATACACTGGTCATGGTCTTCTCCGGCTACGATGGATGAACAACAACAACAACAGCAGCAGCGATGGGGGCGGCAGGTAAGTCACCTGTACAGTTGGGACAGAGATGGGCCGAAGGGCCTGTTTCCGCGTTGTATCCCTAAAGTCTGTATAGTAGATAGGGATCACGGTTGGGGCGGACGAGATGGGCCGAAGGGACGGTCTCTGTGCCATTACACGCTATGCTTCTATCACCTGTACAGTTGGGGGCGGGGTGGCTCCAGAGACCAGTGTGGGTGCAGTTAATGGTTCCTTCGAGCCAGCAACGCCATTCATTGTGATCATGGCTGATCGTCCCCAATCAATAAACCGTGCCTGCCCTCTCCCCATATCCCTTGATTCCACTAGCCCCTAGAACTCTATCTAACTCTCTCTTAAATCCATCCAGTGATTTGGCCTCCACTGCCCTCTGTGGCAGGGAATCCCACAGATTCACAACTCTCTGGGCGAAAACGTTTTTCTCACCTCAGTCTAAAAAGGCCTCCCCTTTATTCCTGGTTCTGAAGGGCCGGTTTCTGTCCCATTACACGCTATGCTTCTATCACCAGTACAGTTGGGGGCGGGGTGGCTCCAGTCCCCAGTGTGGGTGCAGTAAATGGTTCCTTCTCCAGTCAAGGTGTAGCCCCCATTACAAGAATAATTGGCCTGTTGCCCATACTTCTGCTCTCCTCGCGGCCACACAGTGCCATTGTCCACTGGTTGTGGAGGGTCACACCGCGGAGAGACAGAGACACAAACCTGTCACACCCATGGTAAAGGGCCAGTATTCCTCCTTGCCACCTTCCCCTCAGCTAACAATGAACCATTCTACATTTCCCTTGAGCTTCGCCCCCTTTGATCTGTCACCCGCCGTCACCCCCTCCCCTACCCTGGTCCCGGTGACAGGAATGTCCAGTGGTCACTCACTGAGACACTGACATCTGAGCTCGCTCCATCCCTCGTACGTGCAGAGTATCCGTGAACTGTCAAACAGCTCGTAGCTGGAAGAACAAACAGGTGGACACAGAAATGTCCCGTTTATATAAAAATACATTCACTGAGTCACACAGCACGGAAACAGGCCCTTCAGCCCAACCCTTCCATGCCGA
>JAXLNO010002155.1:0-66753 GCA_038087875.1 Malacoraja senta | reverse complement strand
AGAGACAGAGACACAAACCTGTCACACCTGTGGTAAAGGGCCAGTATTTCTCCTTGTCACCTTCCCCTCAGCTAACAATGAACCATTCTGCATTTCCCTTGAGCTTCGCCCCCTTTGATCTGTCACCCCCGTCACCCCCTCCCCTCCCCCGGTCCCGGTGACAGGAATGTCCAGTGGTCACTCACTGTGACACCAACTGTTGAGCTTGGTCCATCCCTCGTACGTGCAGAGTATCCGTGAACTGCCAAACCGCTCGTAGCTGGAAGAACGAGGTGGGCACAGAAATGTCCCGTTTATATAAAAATATATTCACTGACTCACACAGCACGGAAACAGGCCCTTCAGCCCAACCCTTCCATGCCGACCAACATGTCCCATCTACACTAGTCCCTATGTACCCATCCAAATGTCCTTCACATGTTGTGATAGTCCCTGCCTCTACTGCCATGTTGTATGAAGCGCCAATCCCATCTGAAGTGTCTGTACTGTAACATGGTGTGCTGGTGAATTACTGCTTACCCTTCATTGCAGCGGTAATGGATCCATTTGCCCAAGGTGTAGTCGTCCCCAGTGTGGGTCCCGTTCTCTAGTCTTGGTGGTTCACCACAATTTACAGCTGCAGAAAACACAAACACACACACCACATTCAATTCACCCACACTCATGTGATTAGTTGCTACTCCATTATCCATGTTCTCCACATATGCTGCCTGACCCGCTGAGTTACTCCAGCACTCTGTGAAACGTCACCTATCCATGTTCTCCACAGATGCTGCCTGACCCGCTGAGTTACTCCAGCACTCTGTGAAACATCACCTATCCATAGATAGACACAAAAAAGCACTTTATGCCTTTGATTACGTCGGCTGCTTTCCCGAGGCAGCGTGAAGTGTAGATGGAGTCGATGGTGGGGAGTGTGGTCTGTGTGACGGACTGGGTGACAGCTGACTTCTGGATGAACATTGACTTCTCTAACTTCAAGTAGCCCTTGCTTTCCCTCTCTCTCCATCCCTCCCCCTTCCTTGTTCTTCGAGAGGGAGAGAGTGAGAGGGGGGAGAGAGAGGGGGAGAGTGGGGGTGGGAGAGTGGGGGGAGAGTGGGGGGGAGAGGCAGGGGGGAGAGAGAGAGCTGACTTCTGGTTGAACATTGACTTCTCGAACTTCAAGTAGCCCTTGCTTTCACTCTGTCTCCATCCCTCCCCCTTCCTTGTTCTTCGAGAGGGAGAGAGTGAGAGGGGGAGAGTGGGGGGGAGAGTGGGGGGGGAGAGAGGGGGAGAATGAGAGGGGGAGAGAGGAGGAGAGAGTGGGAGAGAGGGGGAGAGAGAGGGGGAGAGAGAGATGGGGAGAGAGGAGGAGAGAGGGGGATAGAGAGGGGGAGAGAGCGGGAGAGAGGGGGGAGAGAGGGTGCACATAGGGGGAGGACAGAGGGAGGGAAAGGGGGGGGGAGGGGGAAGAGAGGGGGGAGAGTGGGGGAAGAGAGGGGGATAGAGAGGAGGAGAGAGAGGGGGGTAGAGAGGGGGAGAGAGAGGGGAGAGAGGAGGAGAGAGGGGGAGAGAGGGGGAGAGAGAGGGGGGGGAGAGAGGGGGGAGAGAGGGGAGAGAGAGGGGAGAAAGAGAGGGGAGAGAGATAGGGGAGAGAGAGAGGGGGGGAGAGGGGGGAGAGGAAGGGGAGAGGGGGAGAGGGGGAAGAGAGGGGGAGAGGGGGGGGAGAGGGCGAGAGAGAGGGGGGACAGAGAGGGGGGAGAGAGAGGGGGGGGGCGAGAGGGGGGAGCGAGGGGGGGGAGAGGGGGGGAGGGGGAGGAGAGGGCAGAGGAGAGAGGGGGATACAGATGGGGAAGTGAGGGGGGGCAGGAGGTTCGGGGGAGCGGAAAGGGCCGGTTTCTGTGGCCATTACACGCTATGCTTCTATCACCTGTACAGTTGGGGGGCGGGGTGGCTCCAGTACCCAGTGCGGGTGGCAGTAAATGGTTCCGCCTCCAGTCAAGGTGTAGCCCCGATCACAGGAATAATCGGCCTGTTGTCCGTACGTCCCCTCTCCTCGCGGCCTCACAGTGCCATTGTCCACTGGTTGTGGAGGGCCACACCGTGTTACTGTAAAACACAGAGTTCATAAGGTCATAAATGCTAGGAGTGGAATTAGGCCATTCGGCCCATCAAGTCTTCTCCGCCATTCAATCACGGTGATGTATCTCTCCCTCTCAACCCCATTTTCCAGCCTTCTCTCCATAACCCCTGACACCCGTTCTAATCAAGAATCTGCCTTAGAAATATCCATTGACTTGGCCTCCACAGCCGTCTGTCGCAATGAGTTCCACAGGTTCACCACCCTCTGACTAATGAAATTCCTCCTCATCTACTTCCTAAAAGAACATCCTTTAATTCTGAGGCCGTGTCCTCTGGTCCTAGACTCTCCACCAGTGGAAACATCTTGTCCACATCCACTCTATCTATGGTTCTCAATATTCTGTAAAGGGCCTGTCCCACTTAGACGATTTTTTCGGCGACTGTCACAGTCGTAGCAGGTCACCGAAAAAACGGCGACTGGACCCTCCCTTACGACAATGTCTACAACAACCAACCACCTAGTCGACATCAAGCTATGTCAAGAAGTCAAGCTACGCTCATTGGCGTCAAGCCAACTGTCGCTGAAAATGTTTGAACATTTCAAAATCCAGCGGCGACCAGAAAGACGCTACGACTCTTTGGGTGAATGAGGAGACGGACTCACGACCATACAGGCGACACCCCGGCATCCATGTGGCGACAGCCTAGTCGCATGTAGTCGCCTAAATAATCACCTAAGTGGGACAGGCCCTTTAGTTTCAATGAGGTCCCCCCTCAACCATCTAAACTCCAACGATCACGAGTACAGCCCAGTGCCGACAAACGCTCATCATATGCTAACCCACTCAATCCTGGAATCATTCTTGTGAAACCTCCTCTGGACCCTCTCCAGAACCAGCACATCCTTCCTCAGATATGGGGCCCAAATCTGCGCACAGTGCTCCAAATGCAGCCTGACCAGCGCCTCAGCAATACATCCCTGTTTTTGGCCGGGGGGACTCAGTGGGCCAAAGGGCCTGTTTCTGCTCTGTGTCTCCAAGGTCTAATGTCTAGTAGATAGGCGTCATGGTTCGGGCGGACGAGATGGGCCGAAGGGCCTGATTCTATGCCATTACACACTATGCTTCTAAAGTCAATGTCAATGTCAAAGTCGAATTTATTCGTCACATAGAAACATAGAAGCAAGCATAGAAAATAGGTGCAGGAGGTGGCCATTCGGCCCTTCGAGCCAGCACCGCCATTCATTGTGATCATGGCTGATCGTCCCCAATCAATAACCCGTGCCTGCCTTCTCCCCATATCCCTTGATTCACCAGCCCCTAGAGCTCTATCTAACTCTCTCTTAAATCCATCCAGTGATTTGGCCTCCACTGCCCTCTATGGCTGGGAATTCCACACATTCACAACTTTCTGGGTGAAAAACCAGATTTGATAAAGCACCTCGAGGTTAATGAGCCATTGGGAGGCAGTGACCATAACATGGTCAGTTTAATCTACAATTGGAGAGGGAGAAGAGTAGATCGGAGGTGTCAGTGTTGCAGTTGAATAAAGGGGACTATGGGGCCATGAGGGAGGAGCTGGCCAAAGTTGACACGAAAGATACACTAGCAGGGATGACAGTGGAACAAAAATGGCAGGTGTTTCTAGGAATAATACAGAAGGTGCAGGATCAGTTCATTCCTAGGCGGAAGAAAGATTCCAAGGGGAGAAAGGGACGACCATGGCTGACAAGGGACGTCAGGGACAGTATAAAAATTAAAGCAAAGAAGTACAACATAGGAAAGATGAGCAGGAAGCAAGAGGATTGGGTAATGGGTAAAGAACAACAGAAGATAACTAAAAGTTAAGCTAGCCAAGAATATAAAGTAGGATAATAAAAGCTTCTTTAGGTATGTGAAGAGGAAAAAAATTAGTTAAGACCAAAGTTGGACCTTTGAAGACTGAAAAAGGTGATGATTTTATGGGAACAAGGAAATGGCAGATGAGATGAACAGTCCGTCTTGGATCTGTCTTCACTAAGGAGGACACAAACAATCTTCCTGATATAGTAGTGGCCAGAGGATCTGGGGTGACAGAGGAACTGAAGAAAATCCACATTAGGCAGGAAATGGTGTTGGATAGACTGATGGGACTGAAGGCTGGTAAATCCCCAGGGCCTGATGGTCTGCATCCCAGGGTACTTAAGGAAGTGCCTCTAGAAATCGTGGATGCATTTGTGGATGCATTTTCCAATGTTCTATAGACTCAGATCAGTTCCTGTGGGTTGGAGGGTAGCTAATGTTATCCCACTTTTAAGAAAGGCGGGAGAGAGAAAACAGGGAATTATAGACCAGTTAGCCTGACATCGGTGGTGGGTAAGATGCTGGTGTCAATTATAAAAGATGAGATAGCCAAACATTTGGATAGCAGTAAACAAGATCGGTCCGAGTCAGCATGGATTTACGAAGGAAATCATGCTTGACTAATCTTCTGGAATTTTTGAAGATGTAACTAGGAAAATGGACAAGGGAGAGCCAGTGGATGTAGTGTACCTGGACTTTCAGAAAGCATTTGATAAGGTCCCACATAGGAGATTAGTGGGCAAAATTAGGGCACATGGTATTGGGGGTAGAGTGCTGACATGGATAGAGTAGTGGTTGGCAGACAGGAAACAGGTGTATTGATCATGGGGAACAAGGACATGGCAGACCAATTGAATAACTACTTTGGTTCTGTCTTCACTAAGGAAGACTTAATTAATCTGCTGGAAATAGCAGGGGACCGGGGGTCAAATGAGATGGAGGAACTGAGTGAAATCCAGGTTAGCCGGGAAGTGGTGTTAGGTAAATTGAATGGATTAAAGGCCGATAAATCCCCAGGGCCAGATAGGCTGCATCCCAGAGTACTTAAGGAAGTAGCCCCAGAAATAGTGGATGCATTAGTGATAATTTTTCAAATCTCTTTAGATTCTGGAGTAGTTCCTGAGGATTGGAGGGTAGCTAATGTAACCCCACTTTTTAAAAAGGGAGGGAGAGAGAAAACGGGGAATTACAGACCAGTTAGTATAACATCGGTAGTGGGGAAATTGCTAGAGTCAGTTATTAAAGATGGGATAGCAGCACATTTGGAAAATGGTGAAATCATTGGGCAAAGTCAGCATGGATTTATGAAAGGTAAATCATGTCTGACGAATCTTATAGAATTTTTCGAGGATGTAACTAGTAGAGTGGATAAGGGAGAACCAGTGGATGTGTTATATCTGGATGTTCAGAAGGCTTTTGACAAGGTCCCACATAAGAGATTAATATACAAACTTAAAGCACACGGTATTGGGGGTTCAGTATTGATGTGGATAGAGAACTGGCTGGCAAACAGGAAGCAAAGAGTAATAATAATAATAATAATGGATTGGATTTATATAGTCTTTCTAATACTCAAGGCGCTTTACATCGCATTATTCATTCACTCCTCAGTCACACTCGGTGGTGGTGAGCTACTTCTGTAGCCACAACTGCCCTGGGGCAGACTGACGGAAGCGTGGCTGCTAATCTGCGCCTACGGCCCCTCCGACCACCACCAATCACTCACACACACACATTCACACGCAGGCAAAGGTAGGTGAAGTGTCTTGCCCAAGGACACAACGACAGTATGCACTCCAACCGGGATTCGAACCGGCTACCTTCCGGTTGCCAGCCGAACACTTAGCCCATTGCACCATCTGTCGTCCGAGAGAAAGCAGGTACAGGATACTGAGTTAAATGATCAGCCATGATCATATTGAATGGCGGTGCAGGCTCGAAGGGCCGAATGGCCTACTCCTGCACCTATCTTCTATGTTTCTATTTTTCAATGAAACAAAGAGTAGGGATTAACGGATCCCTTTCAGAATGGCAGGCAGTGACTAGTGGGGTACTGCAAGGCTCAGTGCTGGGACCGCAGTTATTTACAATATACATCAATGATTTGAATGAAGGGATTCAAAGTAACATTAGCAAATTTGCAGATGACACAAAGCTGGGTGGCAGTGTGAACTGTGAGGAGGATGCAATGAGAATGCAGGATGACTTGGACAGGTTGGGGGAGTGGGCAGATGCATGGCAGATGAAGTTTAATCCGGATAAATGTGAGGTTATCCACTTTGGTAGCAAAAACAGAAAGGCAGATTACTATCTAAATGGCGTCAAGTTGGGAAAAGGGGAAGTACAACGGGATCTGGGGGTCCTTGTACATCAGTCTATGAAAGTAAGCATGCAGGTAGAGCAGGCAGTGAAGAAAGCGAATGGCATGTTGGCCTTTATAACAAGAGGAGTCGAATATAGGAGCAAAGAAGTCCTTCTGCAGTTGTACAGAGCCCTAGTGAGACCACACCTGGAGTATTGTGTGCAGTTTTGGTCCCTTAATTTGAGGAAGGACATTCTTGCTATTGAGGGAGTACGGCGTAGGTTTACAAGGTTAATTCCCGGGATGGCTGGACTGTCATATGCTGAGAGAATGGAGCAGCTGGGCTTGTACACTCTGGAGTTCAGAAGGATGAGAGGCGATCTCATTGAAACATATAAGATTGTTAAGGGTTTGGACACGCTAGAGGCAGGAAACATGTTCCTGATGTTGGGCTCTTAAAATGAGCAGAGTCAGGGGATATGGGGAGAAGGCAGGAACGGGGTACTGATTGGGGATGATCAGCCAAGATCACATTGAATGGTGGTGCTGGCTCGAACGGCCGAATGGCCTACTCCTGCACGTAATGTCTATTGTCTATTGTCTATTGAAAATGTTTTTTTCTCACCTCAGTCTTAAATGACCTCCCCTTTATTCTAAGACTGTGGCTCCTGGTTCTGGACACGCCCAACATTGGGAACATTTTTCCTGCATCTTGCTTGTCCAGTCCTTTTATATGTTTCTATAAGATACCCCCTCATTCTTCTAAACTCCAGTGAATACAAGCCTACTATTTTCAATCTTTCTTCATATGACAGTCCCGCCATCCCAGGGATCAATCTCGTGAACCTACGCAGCACTGCCTCAATCACAAGGATGTCCTTCCTCACATTAGAAGACCAAAACTGTACACAATACTCCAGATGTGGTCTTACCAGAGCCCTATACAACTGCAGAAGAACCTCTCTACTCCTATACTGAAATCCTCTTGTTATGAAGGCCAACATTCCATTAGCTTTCTTCACTGCCTTCTGTACCTGCACACCAACTTTCAGTGACTGGTGTACAAGGACACCCAGGTCTCGCTGTACCTCCCCCTTACATAACCTAACACCATTGAGATAATAATCTGCCCCCTTGTTTTTCCCGCCAAAGTGGACAACCTCACATTTATCTATATTATACTGCATCTGCCACACATCTGCCCACTCACTCAACCTGCCCAGGTCACCCTGCAACTTCCTAACATCCTCTTCACAGTTCACACTGCCACGCAGCTTTGTGTCATCCGCAAACTTGCTAGTGTTGCTCCTAATTCCCTCTTCCAAATCATTAATATGTATGATAAACAGTTGCGCCCCCAACACCGGGCCTTGCGGCACTCCACTCGCCACTGCCTGCCATTCTGAATAGGACCCGTTCACTCCTACTTTTTGCTTCCTGTCTGCCAACCAATTTTCCATCCATGTCAACACCCTACCCCCAATACCATGTGCTCTAATATTAGTCACCGGTCTCCCGCGCGGGACCTTATCAAAGGCTTTCTGAAAGTCTAGATACACTACATCCACTGGCTCCCCTTCATCCATTTTACTTGTCACATCCTCAAAAAATCCCAGTAGATTAGTCAATATCTGAAGACGGGTCTTGGCATTCCTTGAAACGTCACCTATTCCTTTTTTCCAGTGATGGCGCTGAGTTATTCCAACTTTTTGGCGAGACCAAGCGCAGGCTCAGAGATTTCTTCTGTATTTCTAAACATACCTGATCTCCCAGTTGCTAAACACTTTAACTCCCCCTCCCATTCCCACAATGACCTTTCTGTCCTGGGCCTCCTCCACTGTCAGAGTGAGGCCCAGCGTAAATTGGAGGAACAGCACCTCATATTTCACTTGGGCAGCTTACACCCCAGCGGTATGAACATTGACTTCTCTAACTTCAAGTAGCCCTTGCTTTCCCTCTCTCTCCATCCCTCCCCCATCCTTGTTCTCCGACGAGTTTCACTGTCCTCCTGATTAGTTTTACTGTTGTATTCCTCGTTGTCACCTTCCCCTCAGCTGACAATGAACCATTCTCCAATTTCCTCGAGCTACGCCCCCTTTGATCTGTGTTTTCACACCTTACTCGCTCTGTCTCCCTCTCCCCTGACTCTCAGTCTGAAGAAGGGTCTCGACCCGAAACGTCACCCATTCCTTCCCCCCCAACGCCATCCTGAGCCGCCGCCCCGCACAACAGCAGCAACAGCGCTCCGAGCAGCCGCTCCATCACCGCCAGCGTCATTGGTAAAGCGGGTGTAGCCCGGGACTGGGAGAGGGCGAGGAGACGGGGGAGGGAGAGGGGGGGGAAAGGAGAGGAAATGGGGGGCAGAGAGGGGGGGAGAGAGGAGAGGTGAGAGGAGAGGTGCGAGGAGAGGGGGGGAGAGGAGGGAGAAGAGGGGGGCAGGATGTTCGGTGGAGAGGTGGGGGCAGGTGGTTCGGGGAGCAGGAGCAGCAGATGGGCCGAAGGGCCGGTTTCTGTGCCATTACACGCTATGCTTCTATCACCTGTACAGTTGGGGGCGGGGTGGCTCCAGTGCCCAGTGTGGGTGCAGTAAATGGTTCCTTCTCCAGTCAAGGTGTATCCCTGTTTACAGGAATAAACGGCCTGTTGTCCGTACGTCCCCTCTCCTCGTACATGCACATTGCCATTGGCCACTAGTTGTGGAGGGTCACACCGCGTTACTGTAAGACAGAGTGTTCATATTCATAAATGCTAGGAGCAGAATTAGGCCATTCGGCCCATCAAGTCTACTCTGCCATTCAATCATGGCAGATCTATCATTCCCTCTCAACCCCATTCTCCTGCCTTTTCTCCATAACCCCTGACACCCGCACTAATCAATAATTGGTCTATCTCTGCCTTTAAAATATCCAATGACTTAGCCTCATCAGCCCTCTGTGACAATGAGTTCCACAGATTAACTATCCTCTTACTAAAGAAATTCCTCCTCAACCCCCTATCTAAAAGAGCGCCCTTTAATTCTGAGACTGTGACCTCTGGTCCTAGACTCTCCCACCAGTGGAAACATCCTCTCCACATCCACTCTATCCAGGGAATGGAGGGATATGGATCTGATGCGTTGGTTGTCATCACGGTAGACCCAAACATTGTGGGTTGCAGACCCTGTACTTGTGCCATGTTCCATTTTAATAGGGCATTGCTTTATGGCGACAACAGGTTTCAAGTAGATGTGAGTGCAAGATTTCCATCAGGGAGGGGGCAGTTATAGGGATCAAGTTGCCTGGGGAGGTGGAAGAGCAGCTTCAATGACCATATAAAAGGCATTTTAACAGGTGCTTGGAAGGGAAAGGGCTACGGGCATTAGGCGGGCAGGTGGGGTTAGAGAAGATAGACATCATGGTCCGCACAGAATCGGTGGGCCGAAGGGCCTGTTTCTGCGCTGTATCCCTAAAGTCTGTCTAGTAGATAGGCATCATGGTTGGGGCGGATGAGATGGGCCGAAGGGCCGGTTTCTGTTCCATTACATGCTATGCTTCTATCACCTGTACAGTTGAGGGTGGAGCGGCTCCAGTTTCCAGTGTGGGTGCAGTAAATGGTTCCTTCTCCAGTCAAGGTGTAGCCTCGATCACAGGGATTGCCATTGTCCACTGGTTGTGGACGGCCACACTGTGTTGCTGTAAGACAGAGGGTTCATAAGGTCATAAATGATAGGAGAAATAGGCCATTCGGCCCCTCAAGTCCACTCCGCCATTCAATCATGGCTGATCTATCTCTCCCTCTCAACCCCATTCTCCTGCCTTCTCTCCATAACCCCTGACACCGGCACTAATCAAGAATCTGTCTACCTCTGCCTTAAAAATATCCAATGACTAGACTAGACCAGGCTCAATAACCCATTACAGGAAGGATGTGGAGGGTTTGGAAAGGGTGCAGAGCAGGTTGATGAGAACGGTGCCTGGATTAGGGGCTGTTAGCGACAGGGAGAGTTTGCACACATCAGTATTGTTTTCACAAATTGATAAATTATAGTAGAATTAGGCCATTTGGCCCATCGAGTCTACTCTCCCATTCAATTATGGCTGATCTCTGCCTCCTAATGCCATTTTCCTGCCTTCTTCCCATAACCCTCGACACCCGTTCTAATCAAGAATTTGTCCATCTCCGCCTTAGAAATATCCACTGCCTTGGCCTCAACAGCCGTCTGTGGCAATGAGTTCCACACGTTCACCACCCTCTGACTAAAGAAATTCCTCTATGACAACCAACCCCCTAGTCGACATCAAGCTACGGCAAGCTACCGACAACCGGCGACCCATTAGGACGTCCACCTACGACCACACCTACAACAACCTACGTCCACCCGCGACAAGCTACGACAAGCTACGACCCTGTCGGCGACAACTGAAGACAATTCAGTCGCCGGTACCTGTCGCCGGTTGACGTAGGTAGTCACCAATGGACTTCACTGAAGTCAGCACCGGCGACAACCTACGTCACCTGGCGACAACCTACGGCAGCACCTACGTCAGGAGAAGTCAAGCTACGCTCATTGTCGTCAAGACAACTGTCGCCAAAAATGTTTGAATATTTCAAAATCCAGCGGTGACCAGCAAGACGCTACGACTCTTTGGGTGAATGAGGAGACGACTCACGACCATACAGGCGACACCCCGGTGACCATGTGGCGACAGCCTAGTCACCTGTAGTCGCCTAAAAAATCGCCTAAGTGGGACAGGCCCTTCAGTTTCAATGAGGTCCCCCCTCAGCCTTCTAAACTTCAGCGATTACAGGCCCAGTGCCGACAAACGCTCATCATATGCTAACCCACTCAATCCTGGAATCATTCTTGTAAACCTCCTCTGGACCCTCTCCAGAACCAGCAGATCCTTCCTCAGATATGGGGCCCAAATTTGCTCACAGTGCTCCAAATGTGGCCTGACCAGCGCCTCAGCATTACATCCCTGTTTTTGGCCGGGGGGACTCGGTGGGCCGAAGGTCCTGTTTCCGCTCTGTGTCTCCAAGGTCTAATGTCTAGTAGATAGGCATCATGGTTGGGGTGGACGAGATGGGCCGAAGGGCCTGTTTCTGTGCCATTACAGACTAAGCTTCTAAAGTCAATGTCAATGTCAAAGTCAATTTTATTCATCACATGCAACCGAAGGGGAGGTGAAATGAATTTGCCAGCAGCGATACACTTAAAAAGAACACACAATACACAATAGAATCCAACACAGACATCCACCACAACATTCTTCACTGTGCTGGAAGGCAACAAAGTTCAGTCAGTCCTCCTCATTTGTTCATCCGTGGTCGGGGCCATAAACTCTTTGTAGTCGCCACTACGGACGGCCGGATGTACAGGCCCTCTCGTCGGGATGATCAAATCTCCGACGTCGGGACGGTCGAACACACTCCGCGGCTTGGAGCGCCCGAATCGCCACTTTCCTACCGGACACCGCGGCTTCAGGATGTTATAGACCGCAGGCCGGCGGTCGGAGCTCTTCTCCGGCGATCCCCGGCAAGGGATCCCAAACCCCGGATGGTAAGTCCACCCGACGGCCGCGGCTAGAAGCTCCACAGACCACAGCCCCAAGATGCCAAAGTCACCAGGCCAGCGATCGGAGCACTCCTCTCTGGCGAACCCTGGCAAGGGTTCGCCCGCTCCGCGATGGAAAAGTCCACACTACGCCCGTTGCTGAAGCTCCAGGCACGACTCCGGGAAAGGCCGCTCCAAACCAAGCTGTTAGGCCACGAGAGGGGAGGCAACATGGAAAAAGTCGCCTCTCCGTCGAGGAGGCGACCGAAAGCGGTTCCACCCCCCTCACAAGACACACCAAAGAGACACCTAAAGCAAAAGGTAGCAAAAGGATTTGAGTATAGGAGCAGGGAGGTTCTACTGCAGTTGTACAGGGTGTTGGTGAGACCACACCTGGAGTATTGCGTACAGTTTTGGTCTCCAAATCTGAGGAAGGACATTCTTGCCATAGAGGGAGTACAGAGAAGGTTCACCAGACTGATTCCTGGAATGTCAGGACTTCATATGAGGAAAGACTGGATAGACTCGGCTTGAACTCACTGGAATTTAGAAGACTAAGAGGGGATCTTATAGAAACTTACAAAATTCTTAAGGGGTTAGACAGGCTAGATGCAGGAAGATTGTTCCGATGTTGGGGAAGTCCCGAACAAGGGGTCACAGTTTAAGGATAAAGGGGAAATCTTTTAGGACTGAGATGAGAAAAACATTTTTTACACAGAGAGTGGTGAATCTCTGGAATTCTCTGCCACAGAAGGTAGTTGAGGCCAGTTCATTGGCTATATTAAGATGGAGTTAGATGTGGCCCTTGTGGCTAAAGGGATCGGGGGTATGGAGAGAAAACAGGTACAGGATACTGAGTTGGATGATCAGCCATGATCATATTGAATGGCGGTGCAGGCTCAAAGGGCCGAATGGCCTACTCCTGCACTTATTTTCTATGTTTCTATGTTTCTAAACTAACATTTAGACAAACCAAAAAAAACAAAAAGTCGAAATAACGAACATGCTGCTGGCAGGCAGCCGACTCGCAGCACCCCCACCGATCTATCACCTGTACAGTTGGGGACGGGGTGGCTCCAGTGCCCAGTGTGGGTGCAGTAAACGGTTCCTTCTCCAGTCAAGGTGTAGCCCCGATCACAGGAATAATTGGCTGTTGTCCATACGTCCCCTCTCCTCGCACCCACGCAATGCCATTGTCCACTGGTTGTGGAAGGCCACACAACATTACTGTAAGACAGAGGGTTCATAAGGTCATAAATGATAGGAGAAGAATTAGGCCATTCGGCCATCAAGTCTACTCCGCCATTCAATCATAGCTGATCTATCTCTCCCTCTCAACCCCATTCTCCTGCCTTCTCTCCATAACCCCTGACACCTGCACTAATCAAGAATCTGTCTACCTCAGCCTTAGAAATATCCACTGCCTTGGCCTCCACAGCCATCTATGGCAATGAGTTCCACAGCTTCACCAACCTCTAAAGAAATTCCTCTATGACAACCTACCACCTACTCGACATCAAGCTACGGCAAGCTACCGACAACCGGCGACCCATTAGGACATCCATCTACCACCACACCTACAACAACCTACGTCCACCCGCGACAAGCTACGACCCTGTTGGCGACAACTGAAGACAATTCAGTCACCGGTACCTGTCGCCGGTTGACGTAGGTAGTCACCAATGGACTTCACTGAAGTCAGCACCGGCGACAACCTACGTCACCTGGCGACAACCTACGGCAGCACCTACGTCAGGAGAAGTCAAGCTACGCTCATTGGCATCAAGTCAACTGTCGCCGGAAATGTTTGAACATTTCAAAATCCATTGCTTTTCTCCTGTGATGGCGCTGAGTTCCTCCAGCTTTTTCGCGAGACCAAGCGCAGGCTCAGAGATCTCCTCAGTCTTTCTAAACCTACTGATCTCCTAGTTGCTAAACACTTTAACTCCCCCTCCCATTCCCACACTGACCTTTCTGTCCTGGGCCTCCTCCATTGTCAGAGTGAGGCCCAGCGCAAATTGGAGGAACAGCACCTCACATTTCACTTGGCCAGCTTACACCCCAGCGGTATGAACATTGACTTCTCTAACTTCAAGTAGCTCTTGCTTACCCTCTCTCTCCATCCCTCCCCCATCCTTGATCTACGACTAGTTTCACTGTCCTCCTGATTAGTTTTACTGTTGTATTCCTCGTTGTCACCTTCCCCTCAGCTGACAATGAACCATTCTCCAATTTCCTCAAGCTACCCCCCTTTGATCTGCGTTTTCACACCTTACTCCCTCTGTCTCCCTCTCCCCTGACTCTCAGTCTGAAGAAGGGGTCTCGACCCGAAACGTCACCCATTCCTTCTCTCCAGAGATGCTGCCTGTCCCGCTGAGTTACTCCAGCATTTTGTGTCTATCTTCGGTTAAAACCAGCATCTGCAGTTTCTTCCTACATATTCTGACGCAATATCTTACAGTCATGAGCAGAGCTGTTCCCAAACCAAGCTGTGATGTAGCTGTGAGAATGACATTGCTGCTTTGTGCCAAGACAGACTCTGGGCAGCGGTACCTCTTGGAGAAGTCCCCCCCCCCCCCCTTCCCCTCTCCTTCCCCACTTTAACGCTTATAACCATATAACCATAACAGCACGGAAACAGGCCATCTCGGCTCTTCAAGTCCGTGCTTATCTTCAGCAGGCGGTAGGGGGGGGGGGGGGGGGGGGGGATCACAGTCCCATCTCACCAACCCTGTAACCGCACCCTCCCCGTGTCTGTGGGCCAGAGATCCTCACCACCGCCCCCCCCCCTGTCCCACCAGAGGACCAGTCCCATCTCCAGACCACTCACACTGTCACAGTGCGGGGGGGGGGTCTCACCGTCGCCCCGCACAACAGCAGCAACAGCTGCTCCATCACCGCCCGCGTCACTGGTAAAGCGGGTGTAGCCCGGGACTGGGAGAGAAGAGAGTGGGGGGGGTGGAGGCAGATGGGCCGAAGGGCCGGTTTCTGTGCCATTACACGCTATGCTTCTATCACCTGTACAGTTGGGGGGGGGGTGGCTCCAGTACCCAATGTGGGTGCAGTTAATGGTTCCTTCTCCAGTCAAGGTGTAGCCTCGATCACAGGAATAATCGGCCTGTTGTCCGTACGTCCCCTCTCCTCGCGGCCACACAGTGCCATTGTCCACTGGTTGTGGAGGGTCACACCGCAGAGAGACAGAGACACAAACCTGTCACACCTGTGGCAAAGGGCCAGTATTCCTCCTTGACACCTTCCCCTCAGCTAACAATGAACCATTCTACATTTCCCTTGACCTTCGCCCCCTTTGATCTGTCACCCCCGTCACCCCCTCCCCTGCCCCGGTCCCGGTGACAGGAATGTCCAGTGGTCACTCACTGCGACACTGAGTGTTGAGCCTGGTCCATCCCTCGTTCGTGCAGAGTATCCGTGAACTGCCAAACATCTCGTAGCTGGAAGAACGAGGTGGACACAGAAATGTCCCGTTTATATAAAAATACATTCACTGAGTCACACAGCACGGAAACAGGCCCTTCAGCCCAACCCTTCCATGCCGACCAACATGTCCCATCTACACTAGTCCCTATGTACCCGTCCAATTGTCCTTCACGTGTTGTGATAGTCCCTGCCTCTACTGCCCTGTTGTATGAAGGGCCAATCCCATGTGAAGAGTCTGTACTGTAACATGGTGTGCTGGTGAATTACTGCTTACCCTTCATAGCAGCGGTAACGGACCCATTTGGCAAAGGTGTAGTCGTCCCCAGTGTGGTTCCCATTCTCTAGTCTTGGTGGTTCACCACAACCTTCAGCTGCAGAAAACACAAACACACACACCACATTCACTTCACCCACACTCATGTGATTAGTTGCTGCTCCATTCCCATTTTAACTCTTTTATCAATTTTATCTTGGAGAAGTACCACCCCCCATCACCCCTACCTACTCCCACCCCCTTCCCCTCCCCCTCCCTTCCTCCCCTCCCCCACTTTAACGCTTATCTTCAGCGGACTGGAGGGTTGGGGGGGGGTCATGTGGAGATCACAGTCCCATCTCACCGGCCATGTAACTGCACCCTCCCCGCGTATGTGGGCCAGAGATCCTCACCACCCCCTCTCCCTCTCTACCCCTCTTCCCCCTTGTCCCAAGTTCAAGTTCAAGTTCAAGTGGGTTTATTGTCATGTGTCTCTGTAGGTAGCAGGGAGATTAGTGTGTGGCCAGGATGGTGTGGGTCTTTGATGATACTGCCAACCTTTTTGAGGCAGCGACTGCAATAGATCCCCTCGATGGAAGGAAGGTCAGAGCCTATGATGGACTGGGCAGTGTTTACTACTTTTTGTAGTCCTATCCTCTCCAGGGCGCTCAAGTTGCCGAACCAAGCCATGATGCAACCGGTCAGCATGCTCTCTACCGTGCACCTGTAGAAGTTAGAGCGAGTCTTCCTTGACAAACCGACTCTCCGTAAACTTCTCAGGAAGTAGAGGTGCTGATGTGCTTTCTTAATAATGGCATCAGTGTTCTCGGACCGGGAAAGATCCTCAGAGATGTGCACGCCCAGGAATTTGAAGCTCTTGACCCTTTCAACCATCGACCCGTTGATATAAACGGGACCACCAGAGGACAATAAACAATAGACATTAGGTGCAGGAGTAGGCCATTCGGCCCTTCGAGCCAGCACCGCCATTCAATGTGATCATGGCTGATCATCCACAATCAGTACCCCGTTCTTGCCTTCTCCCCATATCCCCTGACTCTGCTATTTTTAAGAGCCCTATCTAGCTCTCTCTTGAAAGCATCCAGAGAACCCGCCTCCACCGCCCTCTGAGGCAGAGAATTCCACAGACTCACCACTCTCTGTGAGAAAAAGTGTTTCCTCGTCTCCGTTCTAAATGGCTTACTCCTTATACTTAAACTGTGGCCTCTGGTTCTGGACTCCCCCAACATCGGGAATATGTTTCCTGCCTCTAGCGTGTCCAAGCCCTTAACAATCTTATACGTTTCAATAAGATTCCCTCTCATCCTTCTAAACCGGGAACATGTTTCCTGCCTCAGAGTGTACAAGCCCACTGCTCCATTCTCTCAGCATATGACAGTCCCGCCATCCCGAGAATTAACCTTGTCAACCTACGCTGCACTCCCTCAATAGCAAGAATGTCCTTCCTCAAATTAGGGGACCAAAACTGCACACAATACTTCAGGTGTGGTCTCACTAGGGCCCTGTACAACTGCAGAAGGACCTATTTGCTCCTACAGTATATTCGATTCCTCTTGTTATAAAGGCCAACATGCCATTCGCTTTCTTCACTGCCTGCTGTACCTGCATGCTTACTTTCATAGACTGATGAACAAGGACCCCCAGATCCCGTTGCACCTCCCCTTTTTCCCAACTTGACGCCATTTAGATAGTAATCTGCCTTCCTGTTTTTGCTACCAAAGTGGATAACTTCACATTTATTCGCATTAAACTCCATCTGCCATGCATCTGCCCACTCCCCCAACCTGTCCAAGTCACCCTGCACTCTCATAGCATCCTCCTCACAGTTCTCACTGCCACCCAGCTTTGTGTCATCTGAAAATTTGCTAATGTTACTTTGTACCCTTCATCGCGGGAGCTCGCGGTTCCCGCTTTTCGGAGCTCCCGCAACGGCAACTTCTCCCACCCGAGTTGCGTGGTTGAAAAAGACCTGGAGCGGGGCCTCACGTCGCCCGGCGCGACTTTACTGGCCGCGGGACTTGCTAGCGCCCGCCAGGGGATCCAACATCAAGACCCGGAACGTGGCCTTGCATCGCCCGGCGCGACTTTAATGGCCGCGGGACTTATTTACCATCGCCTGCCGGGGGCTTTGACTCTGACATCAGGAGGAGAATGGGGAGTGCAGGGGAGAGATAAGACTTTGCCTTCCATCACAGCGAGGAGGAGATTCACTGTGATGGATTGTGTAAATTGTGTTGTGTCTTGGTTCTTTTTAGTAGTTTATATGACTGCAGAAACCAAATTTCGTTTGAACTTAGTTTCAAATGACAACAAATAAATTGTATCATTGTATTGTATCATCCAAATCATTGATGTATATTGTAAATAGCTGCGGTCCCAGCACCGAGCCTTGCGGTACCCCACTCGACACTGCCTGCCATTCTGAAAGGGACCCGTTAATCCCTACTCTTTGTTTCCTGTCTGCCAACCACTTCTCTATCCATGTCAGCACTCTACCCCCAATACCATGAGCCCTAATTTTGTCCACTAATCTCCTATGTGGGACCTTATCAAATGCTTTATGAAAGTCCAGGTACACTACATCCACTGGCTCTTCCTTGTCCATTTTCCTAGTTACATCTTCAAAAAATTCCAGAAGATTAGTCAAGCATGATTTCCCCTTCGTAAATCCATGCTGACTCGGACCGATCCTATTGCTGCTATCCAAATGTTCGGCTATATCATCTTATATAATTGACTCCAGCGTCTTCCCCACCACCGATGTCAGGCTAACTGGTCTATAATTCCCTGTTTCCTCTCTCCCGCCTTTCTTAAAAAGTTGGATAACATTAGCTACCCTCCAATCCACAGGAACTGATCCTGAGTCTATAGAACATTGGAAAAGTATCACCAATGCATCCACGATTTCTTGAGCCACTTCCTTAAGTACCCTCGGATGCAGACCATCAGGCCCTGGGGATTTATCAGCCTTCCATCAGTCTATCCAACACAATTTCCTGCTTAATGTGGATTTCCTTCAGTTCCTCCGTCACCCCAGATCCTCTGGCCACTTCTATACCAGGAAGATTGTTTGTGTCCTCCTTAGTGAAGACAGATTCAAATTACCTGTTCAACTCCTCTGCCATTTCCTTGTTCCCCATAATAAATTCACCTTTTTTCGGTCTTCAAGGGTCCAACTTTGGTCTTAACTAATTTTTTCCTCTTCACATACCTAAAGAAGCTTTTACTATCCTGCTTTATATTCTTGGCTAGCTTACCTTCATACCTCATCTTTTCTCAGTCCAGTCTCATCTCCAGACCACACACTGTCACAGTGCAGAGGGGGGGGGGGGGTGTGACGACGACGCCGGCGAGAGGAGATGAGGCGGGAACACAAACAACATTGACCAGACTTGGACAGTGGGGAACGGGGAGAGAGGGGGGTGTCTCAACACCGTCCCGGGCAGCCGCTCCATCAGCGCCCGCGTCGCTGGGTAAAGTGGGTGTAGCCCGGGACTGGGAGAGGGGGAGGAGAGAGGGGGGGGAGAGAGGGGGAAGAGACCAGGGGGAGAGAGATGGTGAGAGGGGAGGGGAGGAGGGGGAAGGAGGAAGGGGGAGAGGTGGGGAGAGAGAGGGAAGAGAAGGGGACAGGAGGTTCAGGGGAGAGAGGGGGCCAGTAGGTTTGGGGAGCGGGAGCAGCAGATGGGCCGAAGGGCCGGTTTCTGTGCCATTACACGCTATGCTTCTATCACCTGTACAGTTGGGGGCGGGGTGGCTCCAGTGCCCAGTGTGGGTGCAGTAAATGGTTCCTTCTCCAGTCAAGGTGTAGCCCCGATCACAGGAATAATCGGCTGTTGTCCATACATCAGCTCTCCTCGCGGCTGCACAGCGCCATTGTCCACACCTTCCCCACCCTCATCAAGTCTACTCCGCCATTCAATCACGGCGGATCTATCTCTCCCCCGCTCAACCCCATTCTCCTGCCTTCTCTCCATAACCCCTGACACCCGCACTAATCAATAATCTGTCTACCCCTTAAAAATATCCAATGACTAGACTAGACCAGGCTCACTAACCCATTACAGGAAGGATGTGGAGGCTTTGGAAAGGGTGCAAAGCAGGTTGATGAGAACGGTGCCTGGATTAAGGGTTGTTAGCGACAGGGAGAGTTTGCATTGTTTTCACAAATTCACAAATTATAGTAGAATCAGGCCATTCGGCCCATCGAGTCCACTCCGCCATTCAATCATGGCTGATCTCTGCCTCCTAATCCCATTTTCCTGCCTTCTTCCCATAACCCTCGACACCCGTTCTAATCAAGAATTTGTCTATCTCCGCCTTAGAAATATCCATTGACTTGGCCTCCACAGCCGTCTGTGGCAATGAGTTCCACAGGTTCACCACCCTCTGACTAAAGAAATTCCTCCACATCTCCTTCCTAAAAGAACGTCCTTTAATTCTGAGGCTGTGACCTCTGGTCCTAGACTCTCCCACCAGTGGAAATACCTTCTCCACATCCACTCTATGGTTCTCATTATTCTGTAAAGGGCCTGTCCCACTTAGGCGATTTTTTCGGCGACTGCCGGTGACTGTCACAGTCATAGCAGGTCACTGAAAAACCGGCGACTGGACCCTCCCTACGACAATGTCTACAACAACCAACCACCTAGTCGACATCAAGCTACGGCAAGCTACCGACAACCGGCGACCCATTAGGACGTCCACCTACGACCACACCTACAACAACCTACGTCCACCCGCGACAAGCTACGACAAGCTACGACCCTGTTGGCGACAACTGAAGACAATTCAGTCGCCGGTACCTGTCGCCGGTTGACGTAGGTAGTCACCAATGGACTTCACTGAAGTCAGCACCGGCGACAACCTACGTCACCTGGCGACAACCTACGACAACACCTACGTCAGGAGAAGTCAAGCTACGCTCATTGGCGTCAAGCCAACTGTCGCCGAAAATGTTTGAACATTTCAAAATCCAGCGGCGACCAGAAAGACGCTACGACTCTTTGGGTGAATGAGGAGACGACTCACGACCATACAGGCGACACCCCGGTGACCATGTGGCGACAGCCTAGTCGCCTGTAGTCGCCTAAAAAATCGCCTAAGTGAGACAGGCCCTTTAGTTTCAATGAGGTCCCCCCTCAATCTTCTAAACTTCAGTGATTACAGGCCCAGTGCCGACAAACGCTCATCATATGCTAACCCACTCAATCCTGGAATCATTCTTGTAAACCTCCTCTGGACCCTCTCCAGAACCAGCACATCCTTCCTCAGATATGGGGCCCAAATTTGCTCAGTGCTCCAAATGCGGCCTGACCAGTGCCTCAGCATTACATCCCTGTTTTTGGCCGGGGGGATTCGGTGGGCCGAAGGTCCTGTTTCCGCTCTGTGTCTCCAAGGTCTAATGTCTAGTAGATAGGCATCATGGTTGGGGCGGACGAGATGGGCCGATGGGCCTGTTTCTGTGCCATTACACGCTATGTTTCTAAAGTCAATGTCAATGTCAAAGTCAATTTTGTTCGTCACATAGAAACATAGAAAATAGGTGCAAGAGGAAGCCATTTGGCCCTTCGAGCCAGCACCGCCATTCATTGTGATCATGGCTGATCATCCCCAATCAATAACCCATGCCTGACCCCCCCTCTCCCCATATCCCTTGATTCCACTAGCCCCTAGTGCTCTATCTTGAGCCTCACATCCGCCATGTTGTCAAAACATCATTTTTTCACCTCCGCAACATTGCAAAAATCAGATCGTCTCTCACACCCCCCGCTGCTGAAAGACTCATCCATGCCTTCATCTCCTCCCGACTGGACTACTGTAACTCTCTTCTTTTCGGAATCAATTCCAGCAGCATCAAACGACTCCAACTGGTCCAGAATGCAGCCGCCCGACTCATTACCCACACCAACTCCTGGCACCACATCACCCCAGTTCTCAAAGAACTTCACTGGCTTCCCATTTCCCACCGGATCACCTACAAAATCCTGGTTCTCACCTACAAAGCCCTCAACAACCTGGCCCCCCCTTATCTCATTGACCTCCTCTCCCCCTACCAACCCTCACGATCCCTCAGATCCACATCAGCTGGTCTCCTCTCCACTCCGAATTCAAACCTCTGCACTTTTGGAGGCAGAGCCTTCTCCAGGGCAGCTCCCAGGCTCTGGAATTCCCTCCCACAACCGGTCCGAAATTCTGAGTCCCTCACCATCTTCCAGTCCCGCCTCAAGACCCATCTCTTCACATCTGCATACCCTTAGTCCCATGTTCCCCTCCCCTCTGTCTTACTGCTCTATTTTGTTTTGTTTATTCCTGACTCTCAATTGTAAAGCGACTTTGAGTCCTGAAAAGCGCTATATAAAATAAATCTATTATTATTATTATTATTATTATCTAACTCTCTATTAAATCCATCCAGTGATTTGGCCTCCACTGCCCTCTGTGGCAGGGAATTCCGCAAATTCACAACTCTCTGGGTGAAAACGTTTTTTCTCACCTCAGTCTTAAATGGCCTCCCCTTTATTCTCAGACTGTGGCCCCTGGTTCTGGACTCGCCCAACATTGGGAACATTTTTCCTGTATCTAGCTTGTCCAGTCCTTTTATAATGTTATATGTTTCTATAAGATCCCCCTCATCCTTCTAAACTCCAGTGAATACAAGCCTAGGCTTTTCAATCTTTCCTCATATGACAGTCCCGCCATCCCAGGGATCATTCTCGTGAACCTACACTCCACTGCCTCAATCACAAGGATGTCCTTCCTCAAATTAGGAGACCAAAACTGTACACAATACTCCAGATGTGGTCCTACCAGAGTCCTATACAACTGCAGAAGAACCTCTTTACTCCTACACTGAAATCCTCTTGTTATGAAGGCCAACATTCCATTCACTTTCTTCACTGCCTGCTGTACCTGCACGCCAATTTCAGTGACTGGTGTACAAGGACACCCAGGTCTCGCTGCATCTCCCCCTTACCTAACCTAACCCCATTGAGATAATAATCTGCCCCCTTGTTTTTCCCATAAAAGTGGATAACCTCACATTTATCTATATTATACTGCATCTGCCACGCCTCTGCCCACTCACTCAACCTGTCCAGGTCACCCTGCAACCTCCTAACATCCTCTCAACAGTTCACACTGCCACCCAGCTTTGTGTCATCCGCAAACTTGCTAGTGTTGCTCCTAATTCCCTTTTCCAAATCATTAATATATATGGTAAGCAGCTGTGGTCCCAAACTCCGAGCCTTGCGGCACTCCACTCGCCACTGCCTGCCATTCTGAAAAGGACCCATTCACTCCTACTCTTTGCTTCCTATAGATGTGTATAATTCATGAGCGGAATAGATTTGGTAAACGCACAGAGTCTTTTACCTGGAATTGATAATCAGAAGATATGGGTTTAAGGTGAGGGTGGAAAAATTTAATAGGAACTTGAGAGGAACCTTTTTTACACAAAAGGTGGTGGGTGTATGGAACGAGCTGCCAGAGGAGGTAGTTTAAGCAGGTAGTTTTGCAACATTTAAGGAACAGTTAGACAGGTACATGGATAGGACAGGTTTAGACGAATATGTGTCAAACGCAGGCAGGTGGGACTAGTGTAGATGGGACATGTTGGCCAGTGTGGGCAAGTTGGGCCGAAGGGCCTGTTTCCACGCTGTTTCACTCTGTGGAACAAAGAAGTATTGCTCGAGAGAGAAACGACATTGTGAACAGGTGAATCGGGCAAATCTCGCCCTACTGACCATCAAGAGAATTCTGCCGTTATCATTAAAAACAGCTGGGCAGAACTGTTGAGAAAGTGGGATGACAGAACTAGTGTGAGCGGGCGATCGATGGTCGGTGCGGACTCGGTGGGGCCGAAGGGCCTGTTTCCATTCTGTATCTCTAAACCCAACTAGTGTGCGAACGGGGCGATGGCAGGTCGGTACGGACTCGGTGGGGCCGAAGGGCCTGTTTCCATGCAGAGTAAAATGCACAGTAACGTATAGTAATGCAGACTAATGCAGAGTGACATTTTTGGATGAATCTTCTTCAAGTTTTTAAGAACCCTCTCCATCATCAGGAATGTTTTATTTTAAATCACATTTATTCTCTGGCAGCAGCTGTTCCTCCTCCCTCAAATTTGGTTTGATTCAATCTTCAAATGTATATGTTGAACAAAAATGCTAAGCAACTAAATATCTTTGGTTTCAGTGGCGCAGCGGGTAGAGCTGCTGCCTCACAGCGCCACAGAGCCGGCTTCCTATTTGCCGACCAATTTTCTATCCATGTCAACAACCTACCCCCAATACCATGTGCTCCAATTTTAGTCACCAGTCTCCTGTGCGGGACCTTCTCAAAGGCTTTCTGAAAGTCTAGATACACTACATCCACTGGCTCCCCTTCATCCATTTTACTTGTCACATCCTCAAAAGATTCCAGAAGATTAGTCAATTTCTGAAGGAGGGTCTTGGCATTTCTTGAAACGTCACCTATTCCTTTTCTCCTGTGATGGCGCTGAGTTCCTCCAGCTTTTTGGCGAGACCAAGCGCAGGCTCAGAGATCTCCTCAGTCTTTCTAAACCTACCTGATCTCCTAGTTGCTAAACACTTTAACTCCCCCTCCCATTCCCATACTGACCTTTCTGTCCTGGGCCTCCTCCATTGTCAGAGTGAGGCCCAGCGCAAATTGGAGGAACAGCATCTCATATTTCACTTGGGCAGCTTACACCCCAGCGGTATGAACATTGACTTCTCTAACTTCAAATAGCTCTTGCTTTCCCTCTCTCTCCATCCCTCCCCCATCCTAGTTCTCCGACTAGTTCCACTGTCCTCCTGATTAGTTTTACTGTTGTATTCCTCGTTGTCACCTTCCCCTCAGCTGACAATGAACCATTCTCCAATTTCCTCGAGCTACACCCCCTTTGATCTGCGTTTTCACACCTTACTCGCTCTCCTCAGTCTGAAGAAGGGTCTCGACCCGAAACGTCACCCATTCCTTCTCTCCAGAGATGCTGCCTGTCCCGCTGAGTTACTCCAGCATTTTGTGTCTATCTTCGGTTTAAACCAGCATCTGCAGTTTCTTCCTACATATTCTGACGCAATATCTTACAGTCATGAGCAGAGCTGTTCCCAAACCAAGCTGTGATGTAGCTGTGAGAATGACATTGCTGCTTTGAGGCACCGCTGCCAAGACAGACTCTGGGCAGCGGTGCCTCTTGGAGAAGTCCCCCCCCCCCCCTCCCCCTTCCCCTCTCCTTCCCCACTTTAACGCTTATAACCATATAACCATATAACGATAACAGCACGGAAACAGGCCATCTCGGCTCTTCAAGTCCGTGCTTATCTTCAGCAGGCAGGAGGGTTGGGAGGTCATGTGGAGATCACAGTCCCATCTCACCGGCCCTGTAACCGCACCCTCCCCGTGTCTGTGGGCCAGAGATCCTTACCACCCTCCCCCCCCCTGTCCCACCAGAGGACCAGTCCCATCTCCAGACAACTCACACTGTCACAGTGCGGGGGGGGGGGGGGTCTCACCGTCGCCCCGCACAACAGCAGCAACAGCCGCTCCATCACCGCCCGTGTCACTGGTAAAGCGGGTGTAGCCCGGGACTGGGAGAGGGGAGAGGATAGTGGGTGGGGTGCCAGATGGGCCGAAGGGCCGGTTTCTGTGCCATTACACGCTATGCTTCTATCACCTGTACAGTTGGGGGGGGGGGGCTCCAGTACCCAGTGTGGGTGCAGTTAATGGTTCCTTCTCCAGTCAAGGTGTAGCCCCGATCACAGGAATAATCGGCCTGTTGTCCGTACGTCCCCTCTCCTCGTGGCCACACAATGCCATTGTCCACTGGTTGTGGAGGGTCACACCGCGGAGAGACAGAGACACAAACCTGTCACACCCGTGGTAAAGGGCCAGTATTCCTCCTTGACACCTTCCCCTCAGCTAACAATGAACCATTCTACATTTCCCTTGACCTTCGCCCCCTTTGATCTGTCACCCCCCGTCACCCCCTCCCCTGCCCCGGTCCCGGTGACAGGAATGTCCAGTGGTCACTCACTGCGACACTGAGTGTTGAGCCTGGTCCATCCTTCCTTCGTGCAGAGTATCCGTGAACTGCCAAACATCTCGTAGCTGGAAGAACGAGGTGGGCACAGAAATGTCCCGTTTATATAAAAATACATTCACTGAGTCACAAAGCATGGAAACAGGCCCTTCAGCCTAACCCTTCCATGCCGACCAACACGTCCCATCTACACTAGTCCCTATGTACCAGTCCAATTGTCCTTCACATGTTGTGATAGTCCCTGCCTCTACTGCCATGTTGTATGAAGGGCCAATCCCATGTGAAGAGTCTGTACTGTAACATGGTATGCTGGTGAATTACTGCTTACCCTTCATTGCAGCGGTAACGGACCCATTTGGCAAAGGTGTAGTCGTCCCCAGTGTGGTTCCCATTCTCTAGTCTTGGTGGTTCACCACAACCTTCAGCTGCAGAAAACACAAACACACACACCACATTCACTTCACCCACACTCATGTGATTAGTTGCTGCTCCATTCCCATTTTAACTCTTTTATCAATTTTATCTTGGAGAAGTACCACCCCCCATCACCCCTACCTACTCCCACCCCCCTTCCCCTCCCCCTCCCTTCCTCCCCTCCCCCACTTTAACGCTTATCTTCAGCGGGCTGGAGGGTTGGGGGGGGGGGTCATGTGGAGATCACAGTCCCATCTCACCGGCCATGTAACCGCACCCTCCCCGCGTATGTGGGCCAGAGATCCTCACCACCCCCTCTCCCTCTCTACCCCTCTTCCCCTTGTGCGAAGTTCAAGTTCAAGTTCAAGTGGGTTTATTGTCATGTGTCTCTGAAGGTAGCAGGGAGATGAGTGTGTGGCCAGGATGGTGTGGGTCTTTGATGATACTGCCAACCTTTTTGAGGCAGCGACTGCAATAGATCCCCTCGATGGAAGGAAGGTCAGAACCGATGATGGACTGGGCAGTGTTTACTACTTTTTGTAGTCCTATCCTCTCCAGGGCGCTCAAGTTGCCGAACCAAGCCATGATGCAACCGGTCAGCATGCTCTCTACCGTGCACCTGTAGAAGTTAGAGCGAGTCTTCCTTGACAAACCGACTCTCCGTAAACTTCTCAGGAAGTAGAGGCGCTGATGTGCTTTCTTAATAATGGCATCAGTGTTCTCGGACCAGGAAAGATCCTCAGAGATGTGCACGCCCAGGAATTTGAAGCTCTTGACCCTTTCAACCATCGACCCGTTGATATAAACGGGACCACCAGAGGACAATAAACAATAGACAATATGTGCAGGAGTAGGCCATTCGGCCCTTCGAGCCAGCACCCCCATTCAATGTGATCATGGCTGATCATCCACAATCAGTACCCCGTTCTTGCCTTCTCCCCATATCCCCTGACTCTGCTATTTTTAAGAGCCCTATCTAGCTCTCTCTTGAAAGCATCCAGAGAACCCGCCTCCACCGCCCTCTGAGGCAGAGAATTCCACAGACTCACCACTCTCTGTGAGAAGAAGTGTTTCCTCGTCTCCGTTCTAAATGGCTTACTCCTTATTGTTAAACTGTGGCCTCTGGTTCTGGACTCCCCCAACATCGGGAATATGTTTCCTGCCTCTAGCGTGTCCAAGCCCTTAACAATCTTATACGTTTCAATAAGATACCCTCTCATCCTTCTAAACCGGGAACATGTTTCCTGCCTCAGAGTGTACAAGCCCAGCTGCTCCATTCTCTCAGCATATGACAGTCCCGCCATCCCGAGAATTAACCTTGTCAACCTACGCTGCACTCCCTCAATAGCAAGAATGTCCTTCCTCAAATTAGGGGACCAAAACTGCACACAATACTTCAGGTGTGGTCTCACTAGGGCCCTGTACAACTGCAGAAGGACCTCTTTGCTCCTACAGTATATTCGATTCCTCTTGTTATAAAGGCCAACATGCCATTCGCTTTCTTCACTGCCTGCTGTACCTGCATGCTTACTTTCATAGACTGATGAACAAGGACCCCCAGATCCCGTTGCACCTCCCCTTTTTCCCAACTTGACGCCATTTAGATAGTAATCTGCCTTCCTGTTTTTGCTACCAAAGTGGATAACTTCACATTTATTCGCATTAAACTCCATCTGCAATGCATCTGCCCACTCCCCCAACCTGTCCAAGTCACCCTGCACTCTCATAGCATCCTCCTCACAGTTCTCACTGCCACCCAGCTTTGTATCATCTGAAAATTTGCTAATGTTACTTTAAACCCTTCATCGCGGGAGCTCGCGGTTCCTGCTTTTCGGGGCTCCCGCAACGGCAACTTCTCCAACCCGAGTTGCGTGGTTGAAAACGACCTGGAGCGGGGCCTCACGTCGCCCGGTGCGACTTTACTGGCCGCGGGACTTGCTAGCGCCCGCCGGGGGATCCAACATCAAGACCCGGAACGCGGCCTTGCATCGCCCGGCGCGACTTTAATGGCCGCGGGACTTATTTACCATCGCCTGCCGGGGGCTTTGAATCTGACATCGGGAGGAGAATGGAGAGTGCAGGGGAGAGACAAGACTTTGCCTTCCATCACAGCGAGGAGGAGATTCAATGTGATGGATGTTTGTGTAAATTGTGTTGTGTCTTGGTTCTTTTTACTTGTTTGTATGACTGCAGAAAACAAATTTCGTTTGAACTTAGTTTCAAATGACAACAAATAAATTGTATCATTGTATTGTATCATCCAAATCATTGATGTATATTGTAAATAGCTGCGGTCCCAGCACCGAGCCTTGCGGTACCCCACTCGACACTGCCTGCCATTCTGAAAGGGACCCGTTAATCCCTGCTCTTTGTTTCCTGTCTGCCAACCACTTCTCTATCCATGTCAGCACTCTACCCCCAATACCATGAGCCCTAATTTTGTCCACTAATCTCCTATGTGGGACCTTATCAAATGCTTTCTGAAAGTCCAGGTACACCACATTCACTGGCTCTCCCTTGTCCATTTTCCTAGTTACATCTTCAAAAAATTCCAGAAGATTAGTCAAGCCTGATTTCCCCTTCGTAAATCCATGCTGACTCGGACCGATCCTATTGCTGCTATCCAAATGTTCGGCTATCTCATCTTATATAATTGACTCCAGCGTCTTCCCCACCACCGATGTCAGGCTAACTGGTCTATAATTCCCTGTTTCCTCTCTCCCGCCTTTCTTAAAAAGTTGGATAACATTAGCTACCCTCCAATCCACAGGAACTGATCCTGAGTCTATAGAACATTGGAAAAGTATCACCAATGCATCCACGATTTCTTGAGCCACTTCCTTAAGTACCCTGGGATGCAGACGATCACGTCCTGGGGATTTATCAGCCTTCAGTCCCATCAGTCTATCCAACACCATTTCCTGCTTAATGTGGATTTCCTTCAGTTCCTCCGTCACCCCAGATCCTCTGGCCACCTCTATATCAGGAAGATTGTTTGGGTCCTCCTTACTGAAGACAGATCCAAAGTACCTGTTCAACTCCTCTGCCATTTCCTTGTTCCCCATAATAAATTCACCTTTTTCGGTCTTAACTAATTTTTAAGGGTCCAACTTTGGTCTTAACTAATTTTTTCCTCTTCACATACCTAAAGAAGCTTTTACTATCCTGCTTTATATTCTTGGCTAGCTTACCTTCATACCTCATCTTTTCTCAGTCCAGTCTCATCTCCAGACCACACACTGTCACAGTGCAGAGGGGGGGGGGTGTGACGACGCCGCCGGCGAGAGGAGATGAGGCGGGAACACAAACAACATTGACCAGACTTGGACAGTGGGGAACGGGGAGAGAGGGGGGTGTCTCAACACCGTCCCGGGCAGCCGCTCCATCAGCGCCCGCGTCGCTGGTAAAGTGGGTGTAGCCCAGGACTGGGAGAGGGGGAGGAGAGAGGGGGGGAGAGAGGGAGAAGAGACAGGGGGAGAGAGGGGGGTGAGAGGGGAGGGGAGGAGTGGGAAGGAGGAAGGGGGAGAGGTGGGGAGGAGAGAGGGGGGAAGAGAGGGGGGCAGGAGCTTCAGGGGAGAGAGGGGGCCAGTAGGTTTGGGGGAGCGGGAGCAGCAGATGGGCCGAAGGGCCGGTTTCTGTGCCATTACACGCTATGATTCTATCACCTGTACAGTTGGGGGCGGAGTGGCTCCAGTGCCCAGTGTGGGTGCAGTAAATGGTTCCTTCTCCAGTAAAGGTGTAGCCCCGATCACAGGAATAATCGGCCTGTTGTCCATACATCAGCTCTCCTCGCGGCTGCACAGCGCCATTGTCCACTCCTTCCCCCACCAAGTCTACTCCGCCATTCAATCACGGCGGATCTCTCTCTCCCTCTCAACCCCATTCTCCTGCCTTCTTTCCATAACCCCTGACACCCGCACTAATCAATAATCTGTCTACCTCTGCCTTAAAAATATCCAATGAGAGACTAGACCAGGCTCACTAACCCATTACAGGAAGGATGTGGAGGCTTTGGAAAGGGTGCAAAGCAGGTTGATGAGAACGGTGCCTGGATTAAGGGCTGTTAGCGACAGGGAGAGTTTGCATTGTTTTCACAAATTCACAAATTATAGTAGAATCAGGCCATTTGGCCCATCGAGTCCACTCCGCCATTCAATCATGGCTGATCTCTGCCTCCTAATCCCATTTTCCTGCCTTCTTCCCATAACCCTCGACACCCGTTCTAATCAAGAATTTGTCTATCTCCGCCTTAGAAATATCCATTGACTTGGCCTCCACAGCCGTCTGTGGCAATGAGTTCCACAGGTTCACCACCCTCTGACTAAAGAAATTCCTCCACATCTCCTTCCTAAAAGAACGTCCTTTAATTCTGAGGCTGTGACCTCTGGTCCTAGACTCTCCCACCAGTGGAAATACCTTCTCCACATCCACTCTATGGTTCTCATTATTCTGTAAAGGGCCTGTCCCACTTAGGCGATTTTTTCGGCGACTGCCGGTGACTGTCACAGTCATAGCAGGTCACTGAAAAACCGGCGACTGGACCCTCCCTACGACAATGTCTACAACAACCAACCACCTAGTCGACATCAAGCTACGGCAAGCTACCGACAACCGGCGACCCATTAGGACGTCCACCTACGACCACACCTACAACAACCTACGTCCACCCGCGACAAGCTACGACAAGCTACGACCCTGTTGGCGACAACTGAAGACAATTCAGTCGCCGGTACCTGTCGCCGGTTGACGTAGGTAGTCGCCAATGCACTTCACTGAAGTCAGCACCGGCGACAACCTACGTCACCTGGCGACAACCTACGACAACACCTACGTCAGGAGAAGTCAAGCTACGCTCATTGGCGTCAAGCCAACTGTCACCGAAAATGTTTGAACATTTCAAAATCCAGCGGCGACCAGAAAGACGCTACGACTCTTTGGGTGAATGAGGAGACGACTCACGACCATACAGGCGACACCCGGCGTCCATGTGGCGACAGCCTAGTAGCCTGTAGTCACCTAAAGAATCGCCTAAGTGGGACAGGCCCTTTAGTTTCAATGAGGTCCCCCCTCAGCGTTCTAAACTTCAGCGATTACAGGCCCAGTGCCGACAAACGCTCATCATATCCTAACCCACTCAATCCTGGAATCATTCTTGTAAACCTCCTCTGGACCCTCTCCAGAACCAGCACATCCTTCCTCAGATATGGGGCCCAAATTTGCTCACAGTGCTCCAAATGCAGCCTGACCAGCGCCTCAGCATTACATCCCAGTTTTTGGCCGGGGGGACTCGGTGGGCCGAAGGGCCTGTTTCCGCCCTGTGTCTCCAAGGTCTAATGTCTAGTAGATAGGCATCATGGTTGGGGCGGACGAGATGGGCCGAAGGGCCTGTTTCTGTGCCATTACACGCTATGCTTCTAAAGTCAATGTCAATGTCAAAGTCAATTTTGTTCGTCAAATAGAAACATAGAAAATAGTTGCAAGAGGAAGCCATTTGGCCCTTCGAGCCAGCACCGCCATTCATTGTGATCATGGCTGATCATCCCCAATCAATAACCCATGCCTGACCCCCACCCTCTCCCCATATCCCTTGATTCCACTAGTCCCTAGTGCTCTATCTAACTCTCTCTTAAATCCATCCAGTGATTTGGCCTCCACTTCCCTATGTGGCAGGGATTTCCACAAATTCACAACTCTCTGGGTGAAAACGTTTTTTCTCACCTCAGTCTTAAATGGCCTCCCCTTTATTCTCAGACTGTGGCCCCTGGTTCTGGACTCGCCCAACATTGGGAACATTTTTCCTGTATCTAGCTTGTCCAGTCCTTTTATAATGTTATATGTTTCTATAAGATCCCCCTCATCCTTCTAAACTCCAGTGAATACAAGCCTAGTCTTTTCAATCTTTCCTCATATGACAGTCCCGCCATCCGAGGGATCATTCTCGTGAACCTACACTCCACTGCCTCAATCACAAGGATGTCCTTCCTCAAATTAGGAGACCAAAACTGTACACAATACTCCATATGTGGTCCTACCAGAGTCCTATACATCTGCAGAAGAACCTCTTTACTCCTATACCGAAATCCTCTTGTTATGAAGGCCAACATTCCATTCACTTTCTTCACTGCCTGCTGTACCTGCACGCCAACTTTCAGTGACTGGTGTACAAGGACACCCAGGTCTCGCTGCATCTCCCCCTTACCTAACCTAACCCATTGAGATAATAATCTGCCCCCTTGTTTTTCCCATAAAAGTGGATAACCTCACATTTATCTATATTATACTGCATCTGCCACACCTCTGCCCACTCACTCAACCTGTCCAGGTCACCCTGCAACCTCCTAACATCCTCTCAACAGTTCACACTGCCACCCAGCTTTGTGTCATCCGCAAACCTGCTAGTGTTGCTCCTAATTCCCTCTTCCAAATCATTAATATATATGGTAAGCAGCTGTGGTCCCAAACTCCGAGCCTTGCGGCACTCCACTCGCCACTGCCTGCCATTCTGAAAAGGACCCATTCACTCCTACTCTTTGCTTCCTATAGATGTGTATAAATTCATGAGCGGAATAGATTTGGTAAACGCACAGAGTCTTTTACCTGGAATTGATAATCAGAAGATATGGGTTTAAGGTGAGGGTGGAAAAATTTAATAGGAACTTGAGAGGAACCTTTTTTACACAAAAGGTGGTCGGTGTATGGAACGAGCTGCCAGAGGAGGTAGTTTAAGCAGGTAGATTTGCAACATTTAAGGAACAGTTAGACAGGTACATGGATAGGACAGGTTTAGACGAATATGTGTAAACGCAGGCAGATGGGACTAGTGTAGATGGGACATGTTGGCCAGTGTGGGCAAGTTGGGCCGAAGGGCCTGTTTCCACGCTGTTTCACTCTGTGGAACAAAGAAGTATTGCTCGAGAGAGAAACGCCATTGTGAACAGGTGAATCGGGCAAATCTCGCCCTACTGACCATCAAGAGAATTCTGCCGTTATCATTAAAAACAGCTGGGCAGAACTGTGAGAAAGTGGGATGACAGAATTAGTGTGAACGGGCGATCGATGGTCGGTGCGGACTCGGTGGGGCCGAAGGGCCTGTTTCCATTCTGTATCTCTAAACCCAACTAGTGTGCGAACGGGGCGATGGCAGGTCGGTACGGACTCGGTGGGGCCGAAGGGCCTGTTTCCATGCAGAGTAAAATGCACAGTAACGTATAGTAATGCAGGCTAATGCAGAGTGACATTTTTGGTTGAATCTTCTTCAAGTTTTTAAGAACCCTCTCCATCATCAGGAATGTTTTATTTTAAATCACATTTATTCTCTGGCAGCAGCTGTTCCTCCTCCCTCAAATTTGGTTTGAGTCAATCTTCAAATGTATATGTTGAACAAAAATTCTAAGCAACTAAATATCTTTGGTTTCAGTGGCGCAGCGGGTAGAGCTGCTGCCTCACAGCGCCACAGAGCCGGCTTCCTATTTGCCGACCAATTTTCTATCCATGTCAACACCCTACCCACAATACCATGTGCTCCAATTTTAGTCACCAGTCTCCCGTGCGGGACCTTATCAAAGGCTTTCTGAAAGTCTAGATACACTACATCCACTGGCTCCCCTACATCCATTTTACTTGTCACATCCTCAAAAGATTCCAGTAGATTAGTCAATATCTGAAGGAGGTTCTTGGCATTCCTTGAAACGTCACCTATTCCTTTTCTCCTGTGATGGCGCTGAGTTCCTCCAGCTTTTTGGCGAGACCAAGCGCAGGCTCAGAGATCTCATCAGTCTTTCTAAACCTACCTGATCTCCTAGTTGCTAAACGCTTTAACTCCCCCTCCCATTCCCACACTGACCTTTCTGTCCTGGGCCTCCTCCATTGTCAGAGTGAGGCCCAGCGCAAATTGGAGGAACAGCATCTCATATTTCACTTGGGCAGCTTACACCCCAGCGGTATGAACATTCACTTCTCTAACTTCAAGTAGCTCTTGCTTTCCCTCTCTCTCCATCCCTTCCCCATCCTTGTTCTCCGACTAGTTTCACTGTCCTCCTGATTAGTTTTACTGTTGTATTCCTCGTTGTCACCTTCCCCTCAGCTGACAATGAACCATTCTCCAATTTCCTCGAGCTACGCCCCTTTGATCTGCGTTTTCACACCTTACTCCCTCTGTCTCCCTCTCCCCTGACTCTCAGTCTGAAGAAGGGTCTCGACCCGAAACGTCACCCATTCCTTCTCTCCAGAGATGCTGCCAGTCCCGCTGAGTTACTCCAGCATTTTGTGTCTATCTTCGGTTTAAACCAGCATCTGCAGTTTCTTCCTACATATTCTGACGCAATATCTTACAGTCATGAGCAGAGCTGTTCCCAAACCAAGCTGTGATGTAGCTGTGAGAATGACATTGCTGCTTTGTGCCAAGACAGACTCTGGGCAGCGGTGCCACTTGGACAAGTCCCCCCCCCCTACCCCTTCCCCTCTCCTTCCCCACTTTAACGCTTATAACCATATAACCATAACAGCACGGAAACAGGCCATCTCGGCTCTTCAAGTCCGTGCTTATCTTGAGCAGGCAGGAGGGTTGGGAGGTCATGTGGAGATCAGTCCCATCTCACCAACCCTGCAACCGCACCCTCCCCGTGTCTGTGGGCCAGAGATCCTCACCACCCCCCCCCCCCCGGTCCCACCAGAGGACCAGTCCCATCTCCAGACCACTCACACTGTCACAGTGCGGGGGGGGGGGGGTCTCACCGTCGCCCCGCACAACAGCAGCAACAGCCGCTCCATCACCGCCCGCGTCACTGGTAAAGCGGGTGTAGCCCGGGACTGGGAGAGGGGAGAGGATAGTGGGTGGGGTGGCAGATGGGCCGAAGGGCCGGTTTCTGTGCCATTACACGCTATGCTTCTATCACCTGTACAGTTGGGGGGGGGTGGCTCCAGTACCCAGTGTGGGTGCAGTTAATGGTTCCTTCTCCAGTCAAGGTGTAGCCCCCGATCACAGGAATAATCGGCCTGTTGTCCGTACGTCCCCTCTCCTCGTGGCCACACAATGCCATTCTCCACTGGTTGTGGAGGGTCACACCGCAGAGAGACAGAGACACAAACCTGTCACACCTGTGGTAAAGGGCCAGTATTCCTCCTTGCCACCTTCCCCTCAGCTAACAATGAACCATTCTACATTTCCCTTGAGCTTCGCCCCCTTTCATCTGTCACCCCCCGTCACCCCCTCCACTTCCCCCGTCACCCCCTACCCTCCCCCGGTCCCGGTGACAGGAATGTCCAGTGGTCACTCACTGCGACACTGAGTGTTGAGCCTGGTCCATCCCTCGTTCGTGCAGAGTATCCGTGAACTGCCAAACATCTCGTAGCTGGAAGAACGAGGTGGGCACAGAAATGTCCCGTTTATATAAAAATACATTCACTGAGTCACACAGCACGGAAACAGGCCCTTCAGCCTAACCCTTCCATGCCGACCAACATGTCCCATCTACACTAGTCCCTATGTACCCGTCCAATTGTCCTTCACATGTTGTGATAGTCCCTGCCTCTACTGCCATGTTGTATGAAGCGCCAATCCCATCTGAAGTGTCTGTACTGTAACATGGTGTGCTGGTGAATTACTGCTTACCCTTCATTGCAGCGGTAACGGACCCATTTGGCAAAGGTGTAGTCGTCCCCAGTGTGGTTCGCGTTCTCTAGTCTTGGTGGTTCACCACAACCTTCAGCTGCAGAAAACACAAACACACACACCACATTCACTTCACCCACACTCATGTGATTAGTTGCTGCTCCATTCCCATTTTAACTCTTTTATCAATTTTATCTTGGAGAAGTACCACCCCCCATCACCCCTACCTACTCCCACCCCCTTCCCCTCCCCCTCCCTTCCTCCTGCCACCCACTTTAACGCTTATCTTCAGCGGGCAGGAGGGTTGGGTGGGGGGGGGGGTCATGTGGAGATCACAGTCCCATCTCACCGGCCATGTAACCGCACCCTCCCCGTGTATGTCGGCCAGAGATCCTCACCACCCCCTCTCCCTCTCTACCCCTCTTCCCCCTTGTCCCAAGTTCAAGTTCAAGTTCAAGTGGGTTTATTGTCATGTGTCTCTGATAGGACAATGAAATTCTTGCTTTGCTTCAGCACAACAGAACATAGTAGGCATTGACTACAAAACAGATCAGTGTGTCCATATACCATTATATAAATATATACACACATGAATAAATAAACCGATGAAGTGCAAATAACAGATAATGGGCACAGAAATCAGACAACGTTCAGAGTTTTGTCCGAGCCAAGTTTAATAGCCTGATGGCTGTGGGGAAGTAGCTATTCCTGAACCTGATCGTTGCAGTCTTCAGGCTCCTGTACCTTCTACCTGAAGGTAGCAGGGAGATGAGTGTGTGGCCAGGATGTTGTGGGTCTTTGATGATACTGCCAACCTTTTTGAGGCAGCGACTGCAATAGATCCCCTCGATGGAAGGAAGGTCAGAGCCGATGATGGACTGGGCAGTGTTTACTACTTTTTGTAGTCTTTTCCTCTCCAGGGCGCTCAAGTTGCCGAACCAAGCCACGATGCAACCGGTCAGCATGCTCTCTACTGTGCACCTGTAGAAGTTAGAGCGAGTCTTCCTTGACAAACCGACTCTCCGTAATCTTCTCAGGAAGTAGAGGCGCTGATGTGCTTTCTTAATAATGGCATCAGTGTTCTCGGACCAGGAAAGATCTTCAGAGGTGTGCACGCCCAGGAATTTGAAGCTCTTGACCCTTTCAACCATTGACCCGTTGATATAAACGGGACCACCAGAGGACAATAAACAAAAGACAATAGGTGCAGGAGTAGGCCATTCGGCCCTTCGAGCCAGCACCGCCATTCAATGTGATAATGGCTGATCATCCACAATCAGTACCCCGTTCTTGCCTTCTCCCCATATCCCCTGACTCTGCTATTTTTAAGAGCCCTATCTAGCTCTCTCTTGAAAGCATCCAGCGAACCCGCCTCCACCGCCCTCTGAGGCAGAGAATTCCACAGACTCAACACTCTCTGTGAGAAAAAGTGTTTCCTCGTCTCCGTTCTAAATGGCTTACTCCTTATTCTTAAACTGTGGCCTCTGGTTCTGGACTCCCCCAACATCGGGAATATGTTTCCTGCCTCTAGCGTGTCCAAGCCCTTAACAATCTTATACGTTTCAATAAGATCACCTCTCATCCTTCTAAACCGGAAACATGTTTCCTGCCTCAGAGTGTACAAGCCCAGCTGCTCCATTCTCTCAGCATATGACAGTCCCGCCATCCCGAGAATTAACTTTGTAAACCTACGCTTCACTCCCTCAATAGCAAGAATGTCCTTCCTCAAATTAGGAGACCAAAACTGTACACAATACTCCAGATGTGGTCCTACCAGAGTCCTATACAACTGCAGAAGAACCTCTTTACTCCTATACTGAAATCCTCTTGTTATGAAGGCCAACATTCCATTCACTTTCTTCACTGCCTGCTGTACCTGCACGCCAACTTTCAGTGACTGGTGTACAAGGACACCCAGGTCTCGCTGCATCTCCCCCTTACCTAGCCTAACCCCATTGAGATAATAATCTGCCCCCTTGTTTTTCCCATCAAAGCGGATAACCTCACATTTATCTATATTATACTGCATCTGCCACGCCTCTGTCCACTCACTCAACCTGTCCAGGTCACCCTGCAACCTCCTAACATCCTCTCAACAGTTCACACTGCCACCCAGCTTTGTGTCATCCGCAAACTTGCTAGTGTTGCTCCTAATTCCCTCTTCCAAATCATTAATATATATGGTAAGCAGCTGTGGTCCCAACACCGAGCCTTGCGGCACTCCACTCGCCACTGCCTGCCATTCTGAAAAGGACCCATTTACTCCTACTCTTTGCTTCCTATAGATGTGTATAAATTCATGAGCGGAATATATTTGGTAAACGCACAGAGTCTTTTACCTGGAATTGATAATCAGAAGATATGGGTTTAAGGTGAGGGTGGAAAAATTTAATAGGAACTTGAGAGGAACCTTTTTTAAATAAAAGGTGGTGGGTGTATGGAACGAGCTGCCAGAGGAGGTAGTTTGAGCAGGTAGAATTGCAACATTTAAGGAACAGTTAGACAGGTACATGGATAGGACAGGTTTAGACGAATATGTGTCAAACGCAGGCAGGTGGGACTAGTGTAGATGGGACATGTTGGCCGGTGTGGACAAGTTGGGCCGAAGGGCCTGTTTCCATGCTGTATCACTCTATGAGGAACAAAGAAGTATTGCTCGAGAGAGAAACGACATTGTGAACAGGTGAATCGGGCAAATCTCGCCCTACTGACCATCAAGAGAATTCTGCCGTTATCATTAAAAACAGCTGGGCAGAACTGTGAGAAAGTGGGATGACAGAACTAGTGTGAACAGGCGATCGTTGGTCGGTGCGGACTCGGTGGGGCCGAAGGGCCTGTTTCCATGCAGAGTAGTGGGCGGCGCGACTCTCGTCAGCAGCGGCCTCTGCAGTCCGTCTGTCTTTTTATTATTTTTGTCTCGTTTCATATGTAATTTTTAGTTGTTTTTTTTGTCGGGGTATGTGTGTGGGGGGGGGGGGGGGTGGGGGTGGGGGTGGGACTTTAAAATCTTTCCCCTGCACGGGAGACCCGACCTTTTCTTTGTCGGGTCTCCGTTGTCGTTGGGGCTGGGCAACGTGGAGCGGCCTCCAGCAGGAACGACCTGAGGCTCCGGTTGCGGAGCTGCGGACTACTCACCGTCACGGGGCTGGCCGAGTCCCGGAGCGGGTGGAGCTGTGGTGGAAACAATCGCTGCTGCAACCCGACCCCCGGAGATTCGGAGGCTACAACCGCGGGTCTGGCGGACGGCAACACCGGAGGCCCGCGGGTCCCCTGGTGGGAGACCGCTTTTCGGGGCTTCCGCAGCGGCGACTTCTCCCGCCCGAGTTGCGGGGTTGAAGAGCACCTGGAGCGGGGCTTTACATCACCGCCCCGTGCGGTTTGGAATGGCCGCGGGATTTTGCGAGCGCACGCCGGGGCTCTAACACCAAGACCCGGTGCGCAACCTTGCATCGCCCGGCGTGGCTTTAATGGCCGCGGGATAATCACCATCGCCCGCCGGGGGCTTTGACTTTGACTCTGACTCTGACATCGGGTGCGGGGAGTGCAGTGGAGAGAGAAGTTTTTTTGCCTTCTATCACAGCGCTGTGATGGATGTATGTGTAAATTGTGTTGTGTCTCGGGCCTTCTTCGTTTTGTAATGTATGGCTGCAGAAACGACATTTCGTTTGGACCTCAACGGGGTCCAAATGACAAATAAATTGTGTTGTATTGTATTGTATTGTATTGTATAGTAAAATGCGCAGTAACGTATAGTAATGCAGACTATTGCAGAGTGACATTTTTGGTTGTAATTTATAAACTTAGAGAATCTTCTTCAAGTTTTTAAGAACACTCTCCACCATCAGGAATGTTTTATTTTAAAGCACATTTATTCTCTGGCAGCAGCTGTTCCTCCTCCCTCAAATTTGGTTTGATTCAATCTTCAAATGTATATGTTGAACAAAAATGCTAAGCAACTAAATATCTTTGGTTTCAGTGGCGCAGCGGGTAGAGCTGCTGCCTCACAGTGCCACAGAGGCGGCTTCCTGTCTGCCGACCAATTTTCTATCCATGTCAACACCCTACCCCCAATACCATGTGCTCTAATTTTAGTCACCAGTCTCCCGTGCGGGACCTTATCAAAGGCTTTCTGAAAGTCTAGATACACTACATCCACTGGCTCCCCTTCATCCATTTTACTTGTCACATCCTTAAAAGATTCCAGAAGATTAGTCAATATCTGAAGGAGGGTCTTGGTATTCCTTGAAACGTCACCTATTCCTTTTCTCCTGAGATGGCGCTGAGTTACTCCAGCTTTTTGGCGAGACCAAGCGCAGGCTCAGAGATCTCATCGGTCTTTCTAAACCTACCTAATCTCCTAGTTGCTAAACACTTTAACTCCCCCTCCCATTCCCACACTGAACTTTCTGTCCTGGGCCTCCTCCATTGTCAGAGTGAGGCCCAGCGCAAATTGGAGGAACAGCACCTCATATTTCACTTGGGCAGCTTACACCCCAGCGGTATGAACATTGACTTCTCTAACTTCAAGTAGCTCTTGCTTTCCCTCTCTCTCCATCCCTCCCCCATCCTTGTTCTCCGACTAGTTTCACTGCCCTCCTGATTAGTTTTACTGTTGTATTCCTCGTTGTCACCTTCCCCTCAGCTGACAATGAACCATTCTCCAATTTCCTCGAGCTACGCCCCCTCTGATCTGTGTTTTCACACCTTACTCGCTCTGTCTCCCTCTCCCCTGACTCTCAGTCTGAAGAAGGGTCTCGACCCGAAACGTGACCCATTCCTTCTCTCCAGAGATGCTGCCAGTCCCGCTGAGTTACTCCAGCATTTCTTCGGTTTAAACCAGCATCTGCAGTTCCTTCCTACATATTCTGACGCAATATCTTACAGTCATGAGCAGAGCTGTTCCCAAACCAAGCTGTGATGTAGCTGTGAGAATGACATTGCTGCTTTGTGCCAAGACAGACTCTGGGCAGCGGTGCCACTTGGACAAGGCCCCCACCCCCACCCCCTCCTCTCCCCCCCCCTCCCACCCCCACCCCTTCCCCTCTCCTTCCCCACTTTAACGCTTATAACCATATAACCATAACAGCACGGAAACAGGCCATCTCGGCCCTTCAAGTCCGTGCTTATCTTCAGCAGGCAGGAGGGTTGGGGGGGGGGGTCATGTGGAGATCACAGTCCCATCTCACAGGCCCTGTAACCGCACCCTCTGTCTGTGGGCCAGAGATCCACACCACCCCCTCCCCCCCTGTCCCACCAGAGGACCAGTCCCATCTCCAGACCACTCACACTGTCACAGTGCGGGGGGGGGGGGGGGGGGACATGACGGCGCCGCCGGCGAGAGGAGATGAGGCGGGAACACAAACAACATTGACCAGGCTTGGACAGCGGGGAACGGGGAGAGAGGGGGGGGGTAGAGGGGGGGTCTCACCGTCGCCCCGCACAACAGCAGCAACAGCCGCTCCATCACCGCCCGCGTCGCTGGTAAAGCGGGTGTAGCCCGGGACTGGGAGAGGGGAGAGGATAGTGGGGGGGGCGGTGGGAGATGGGCCGAAGGGCCGGTTTCTGTGCCATTACACGCTATGCTTCTATCACCTGTACAGTTGGGGGCGGGGTGGCTCCAGTGCCAATTGTGGGTGCAGTAAATGGTTCCTTCTCCTATCAAGGTGTAGCCCCGATCACAGGAATAATCGGCCTGTTGTCCGTACATCCCCTCCCCTCGTGGCCACACAATGCCTTTGTCCACTAGTTGTGGAGGGTCACACCGCAGAGAGACAGAGACACAAACCTGTCACACCCGTGGTAAAGGGCCAGTATTCCTCCTTGCCACCTTCCCCTCAGCTAACAATGAACCATTCTACATTTCCCTTGACCTTCGCCCCTTTTGATCTGTCACCCCCGTCACCCCCTCCCCTGCCCCGGTCCCGGTGACAGGAATATCCAGTGGTCACTCACTGCGACACCGACAGGTGAGCTTGGTCCATCCCTCGTACGTGCAGAGTATCCGTGAATTGCCAATCATCTCGTAGCTGGAAGAACGAGGTGGACACAGAAATGTCCCGTTTATATAAAAATACATTCACTGAGTCACACAGCACGGAAACAGGCCCTTCAGCCCAACCCTTCCCTGCCGACCAACATGTCCCATCTACACTAGTCCCTATGTACCCGTCCAATAGTCCTTCACGTGTTGTGATAGTCCCTGCCTCTACTGCCATGTTGTATGAAGTGCCAATCCCATGTGAAGAGTCTGTACTGTAACATGGTGTGCTGGTGAATTACTGCTTACCCTTCATTGCAGCGGTAACGGACCCATTTGGCAAAGGCGTAGTCGCCCCCAGTGTGGTTCGCATTCTCTAGTGTTGGTGGTTCACCACAACCTTCAGCTGCAGAAAACACAAACACACACACCACATTCACTTCACCCACTCATGTGATTAGTTGCTGCTCCATTCCCATTTTAACTCTTTTATCAATTTTATCTTGGAGAAGTACCACCCCCCATCACCCCTACCTACTCCCACCCCCTTCCCCTCCCCCTCCCTTCCTCCCCTCCCCCACTTTAACGCTTATCTTCAGCGGGCAGGAGGGTTGGGGGGGGGGTCATGTGGAGATCACAGTCCCATCTCACCGGCCATGTAACCGCACCCTCCCCGTGTATGTGGGCCAGAGATCCTCACCACCCCCTCTCCCTCTCTACCCCTCTTCCCCCTTGTCCCAAGTTCAAGTTCAAGTTCAAGTGGGTTTATTGTCATGTGTCTCTGATAGGACAATGAAATTCTTGCTTTGCTTCAGCACAACAGAACATAGTAGGCATTGACTACAAAACAGATCAGTGTGTCCATATACCATTATATAAATATATACACACATGAATCAATAAAGTGCAAATAACAGATAATGGGCACAGAAATCAGACAACGTTCAGAGTTTTGTCCGAGCCAAGTTTACTAGCCTGATGGCTGTGGGGAAGTAGCCTCATCTCCTCTCGCCGGCGTCGGCGTCAAGGTGTAGCCCCGTTCACAGGGATAATCGGCCTGTTGTCCATACGTCTGCTCTCCTCGCGGCTGCACAGCGCCATTGTCCACACCTTCCCCCACCCCCATCAAGTCCACTCCGCCATTCAATCACGGCTGATCTATCTCTCCCTCTCAACCCCATTCTCCTGCCTTCTCTCCATAACCCCTGACACCCGCACTAATCAATAATCTGTCTACCTCTGCCTTAAAAATATCCAATGACTAGACTAGACCAGGCTCACTAACCCATTACAGGAAGGATGTGGAGGCTTTGGAAAGTGTGCAGAGCAGGTTGATGAGAACGGTGCCTGGATTTGGGGCTGTTAGCCACAGGGAGAGTTTGCACACAACCGCATTGTTTTCACAAATTCACAAATTATAGTAGAATCAGGCCGATCGGCCCATCGAGTCCACTCCGCCATTCAATCATGGCTGATCTCTGCCTCCTAATCCCATTTTCCTGCCTTCTTCCCATAACCCTCGACACCCGTTCTAATCAAGAAATTGTCTATCTCCGCCTTAGAAATATCCAATGACTTGGTCTCCACAGCCGTCTGTGGCAATGAGTTCCACAGGTTCACCACCCTCTGACTAAAGAAATTCCTCCACATCTCCTTCCTAAAAGAACGTCCTTTAATTCTGAGGCTGTGACCTCTGGTTGTAGACTCTCCCACCAGTGGAAACATCTTCTCCACATCCACTCTATCTATGGTTCTCATTATTCTGTAAAGGGCCTGTCCCACTTAGGCGATTTTTTCGGTGACTGCCAGCAACTGTCAGTCATAGCAGATCACTTAAAAACCGGCGACTGGACCCTCCCTACGACAATGTCTACAACAACCAACCACCTAGTCGACATCAAGCTACGGCAAGCTACCGACAACCGGCGACCCATTAAAACGTCCACCTACGACCACACCTACAACAACATACGTCCACCCGCGACAAGCTACGACAAGCTACGACCCTGTTGGCGACAACTGAAGACAATTCAGTCTCCGGTACCTGTCGCCGGTTGACGTAGGTAGTCGCCAATGGACTTCACTGATGTCAGCACCGGCGATAACCTACGTCACCTGGCGACAACCTACGGCAGCACCTACGTCAGGAGAAGTCAAGCTACGCTCATTGGCGTCAAGCCAACAGTTGCCGAAAATGTTTGAACTTTTAAAAATTCAGCGGCGACCAGAAAGATGCTACAACTCTTTGGGTGAATGAGGAGTCGACTCACGACCATACAGGCGACACCCCGGTGAACATGTGGCGACAGCCTAGTCACCTGTAGTTGCCTAAAAAATCGCCTAAGTGGGACAGGCCCTTTAGTTTCAATGAGGTCCCCCCTCAACCTCCTAAACTTCAGCGATTACAGGCCCAGTGCCGACAAACGCTCATCATATGCTAACCCACTGAATCCAGGAATCATTCTTGTAAACCTCCTCTGGACCCTCTCCAGAACCAGCACATCCTTCCTCAGATATGGGGCCCAAATTTGCTCACAGTGCTCCAAATGCAGCCTGACCAGCGCCTCAGCATTACATCCCTGTTTTTGGCCGGGGGGATTCGGTGGGCCGAAGGTCCTGTTTCCGCTCTGTGTCTCCAAGGTCTAATGTCTAGTAAATAGGCATCATGGTTGGGGCGGACGAGATGGGCCGAAGGGCCTGTTTCTATGCCATTACACACTATGCTTCTAAAGTCAATGTCAATGTCAAAGTCGAATTTATTCGTCACATAGAAACATAGAAGCATAGAAAATAGGTGCAGGAGGAGGCCATTCGGCCCTTCGAGCCAGCACCGCCATTCATTGTGATCATGGCTGATCGTCCCCAATCAATAACCCGTGCCTGCCTTCTCCCCATATCCCTTGATCCCTTGAGCCCCTAGAGCTCTATCTAACTCTCTTAAATCCATCCAGTGATTTGGCCTCCACTGCCCTCTGTGGCTGGGAATTCCACAAATTCACAACTTTCTGGGTGAAAACCAGATTTGATAAAGCACCTCGAGATTAATGAGCCATTAGGAGGCAGTGACCATAAGATGGTCAGGTTTAATCTACAATTGGAGAGGGAGAAGAGTAGATCGGAGGTGTCAGTGTTGCAGTGGAATAAAGGGGACTATGGGGCCATGAGGGAGGAGCTGGCCAAAGTTGACACGAAAGATACACTAGCAGGGATGACAGTGGAACAAAAATGGCAGGTGTTTCCAGGAATAATACAGAAGGTGCAGGATCAGTTCATTCCTAGTAGGAAGAAAGATTCTAAGGGGAGAAAGGGACGACCATGGCTGACAAGGAACGTCAGGGTCAGTATAAAAATTAAAGCGAAGAAGTACAACGTAGCAAAGATGAGCAGGAAGCAAGAGGATTGGGTAATGGGTAAAGAACCACAGAAGACAACTAAAAAGACAATACGGGGAGAAAAGATGAGGTACGAAGGTAAGCTAGCCAAGAATATAAGGCAGGATAATAAAAGCTTCTTTAGGTATGTGAAGAGGAAAAAATTAGTTAAGACCAAAGTTGGACCTCTGAAGACTGAAAAAGGTGACTTTTTTATGGGGAACAAGGAAATGGCAGATGAGATGAACAGTCCGTCTTGGATCTGTCTTCACTAAGGAGGACACAAACAATCTTCCTGATATAGTGGTGGCCAGAGGATCTGGGGTGACAGAGGAACTGAAGGGAACCACATTAGGCAGGAAATGGTGTTGGATAGACTGATGGGACTGAAGGCTGATAAATCCCCAGGGCCTGATGGTCTGCATCCCAGGGTACTTAAGGAAGTGGCTCTAGAAATCGTGGATGCATTTGTGGATGCATTTTCCAATGTTCTATAGACTCAGGATCAGTTCCGGTGGATTGGAGGGTAGCTAATGTTATCCCACTTTTTAAGAAAGGCGGGAGAGAGAAAACACGGAATTATTGACCAGTTAGCCTGACATCGGTGGTGGGGAAGATGCTGGAGTCAATTATAAAAGATGAGATAGCCAAACATTTGGATAGCAGTAACAGGATCGGTCCGAGTCAGCATGGATTTGCGAAGGGGAAACCATGCTTGACTAATCTTCTGGAATTTTTTGAAGATGTAACTAGGAAAATGGACAAGGGAGAGCCAGTGTATGTAGTGTATCTGGACTTTCAGAAAGCATTTGATAAGGTCCCACATAGGAGATTAATGGGCTAAATTAGGGCACATGGTATTGGGGGTAGAGTGCTGACATGGATAGGGAAGTGGTTGGCAGACAGGAAACAGGTGTATTGATCATGGGGAACAAAGACATGGCAGACCAATTGAATAACTTCTTTGGTTCTGTCTTCACTAAGGAAGACTTAATTAATATGCCGGAAATAGCAGGGAACCGGGGGTCAAATGAGATGGAGGAACTGAGTGAAATCCAGGTTAGCCGGGAAGTGGTGTTAGGTAAATTGAATGGATTAAAGGCCGATAAATCACCAGGGCCAGATAGGCTGCATCCCAGAGTACTTAAGGAAGTAGCTCCAGAAATAGTGGATGCATTAGTGATAATTTTTCAAAACTCTTTAGATTCTGGAGTAGTTCCTGAGGATTGGAGGGTAGCTAATGTAACCCCACTTTTTAAAAAGGGAGGGAGAGAGAAAACGGGGAATTACAGACCAGTTAGTCTAACATTGGTAGTGGGGAAACTGCTAGTCAGTTATTAAAGATGGGATAGCAGCACATCTGGAAAATGGTGAAATCATTGGACTGTCAGCATGGATTTATGAAAGGTAAATCATGTCTGACAAATCTTTTAGAATTTTTCGAGGATGTAACTAGTAGAGTGGATAATGGAGAACCAGTGGATGTGTTATATCTGGACTTTCAGAAGGCTTTTGACAAGGTCCCACATAAGAGATTAATATACAAACTTAAAGCACACGGTATTGGGGGTTCAGTATTGATGTGGATAGAGAACTGGCTGGCAGACAGGAAGCAAAGAGTAGGAGTAAACGGGTCCTTTTCAGAATGGCAGGCAGTGACTAGTGGGGTATCGCAAGGCTCAGTGCTGGGACCCCAGCTATTTACAATATATATTAATGATTTGGACGAGAGAATTGAATGCAACATCTCCAAGTTTGCAGATGACACGAAGCTGTGGGGCAGTGTTAGCTGTGAGGAGGGTGCTAGGAGGCTGCAAGATGACTTGGATAAGCTGGGTGAGTGGGCAAATGCATGGCAGATGCAGTATAATATGGATAAATGTGAGGTTATCCACTTTGGTGGCAAAAACAGGAAAGTAGACTATTACCTGAATGGTGGCCGATTAGGAAAAGGGGAGATGCAACGAGACCTGGGTGTCATGGTACACCAGTCATTGAAAGTAGGCATGCAGGTGCAGCAGGCAGTGAAGAAAGCGAATGGTATGTTAGCATTCATAGCAAAAGGATTTGAGTATAGGAGCAGGGAGATTCTACTGCAGTTGTACAGGGTCTTGGTGAGACCACACCTGGAGTATTGCGTACAGTTTTGGTCTCCTAATCTGAGGAAGGACATTCTTGCCATAGAGGGAGTACAGAGAGGGTTCACCAGACTGATTCCTGGGATGTCAGGACTTTCGTATGAAGAAAGACTGGATAGACTCGGCAGAATCTCCTGTCTGACCCCCTAACTATAGAGTCCCCTATTAGTATTGCACTCCTCTTCTTTTCCTTACCCTTCTGAGCAACAGGGCTGGTCTCTATACCGGAGGCCTGGCCGCTATCGCTACCACCAGGTAGGCTGTCCCCCCCAACAGTGCTCAAACAGGACTACTTATTGTCAAGGTGTACAGCCACCGGGGTACTCTCTAGTCCCTGCCTGTGCCCCTTGCCTCTCCCAACCGTGATCCACTTGCCTGCCTCCTGTGGTCTTGGAGTCACCACCTCCCTGTAACTCCTCTCAATGACTTCCTCGCTCTCCCTGACCAGACGGAGGTCATCGAGCTGCTGCTCCAGGTTCCTAATATGGTCCCTTAGGAGCCCCATCTCGATACACCTGGCGCAAATGTGGACGTCTGGAGGGCTATCAGACTCCATGACTTCCCACATCTGACATCCAGAACAGTAAACTGCCCTGGCACTCATACACCCCTTACCCTGGATACAATACATCTGACATCCAGAACAGTAAACTGCCCTGGCCCTCATACTCCCCTTACCCTGGGTACAATACATCTGACATCCAGAACAGTAAACTGCCCTGGCCCTCATACTCCCCTTACCCTGGATACAATACATCTGACATCCAGAACAGTAAACTGCCCTGGCCCTCATACTCCCCTTACCCTGGGTACAATACATCTGACATCCAGAACAGTAAACTGCCCTGGCCCTCATACTCCCCTTACACTGGATACAATACATCTGTCATCCAGAACAGTAAACTGCCCTGGCCCTCATACTCCCCTTACCATGGATACAATACATCTGACATCCAGAACAGTAAACTGCCCTGGCCCTCATACTCCCCTTACCATGGATACAATACATCTGACATCCAGAACAGTAAACTGCCCTGGCCCTCATACTCCCCTTACCCTGGGTACAATACATCTGACATCCAGAACAGTAAACTGCCCTGGCCCTCATACTCCCCTTACCCTGGATACAATACATCTGACATCCAGAACAGTAAACTGCCCTGGCCCTCATACTCCCCTTACCCTGGATACAATACATCTGACATCCAGAACAGTAAACTGCCCTGGCCCTCATACTCCCCTTACCCTGGATACAATACACCTGAAATCCAGAACAGTAAACTGCCCTGGCCCTCATACTCCCCTTACCCTGGATACAATACATCTGACATCCAGAACAGTAAACTGCCCTGGCCCTCATACTCCCCTTACCCTGGATACAATACATCTGACATCCAGAACAGTAAACTGCCCTGGCCCTCATACTCCCCTTACCCTGGATACAATACATCTGACATTCAGAACAGTAAACTGCCCTGGCCCTCATACTCCCCTTACCCTGGATACAATACATCTGACATCCAGAACAGTAAACTGCCCTGGCCCTCATACTCCCCTTACCCTGGATACAATACATCTGACATCCAGAACAGTAAACTGCCCTGGCCCCCATACTCCCCCCTTACCCTAGGATACAATACATCTGACATCCAGAACAGTAAACTGCCCTGGCCCCCATACTCCCCTTACCCTGGATACAATACAAAGCAAACTGCTACAATACAGTACAATCAGCAGGGATCTGACTCCCAATCAGCTGCTCCCTCTTGTCTGCTTCCACCAATCAGCGGCTTCCTCAAGCCCACTTGTTTTTGAAGTGGAACTTGGAACGTTACAGATTTGGGTTCCTCCTCCCTCTGCGACCGACCGCTCCAACGGCTCTCGGACCTTATAGTAACTTACAAAATTCTTAAGGGGTTGGACAGGCTAGATGCAGGAAGTTTGTTCCCGATGTTGGGGAAGTCCAGAACAAGGGGTCACAGTTTAAGGATAAAGGGGAAATCTTTTAGGATTGAGATGAGAAAAACACTTTTTACACAGAGAGTGGTGAATCTCTGGAATTCTCTGCCACAGAATGTAGTTGAGGCCAGTTCATTGGCTATATTTAAGAGGGAGTTAGATGTGGCCCTTGTGGCTAAAGGGATCAGGGGGTATGGAGAGAAAGCAGGTACAGGATACTGAGTTGGATGATCAGCCGTGATCATATTGAATGGCGGTGCAGGCTCGAAGGGCCGAATGGCCTACTCCTGCACCTATTTTCTATGTTTCTATGTTTCAATGAAACAAAGAGTAGGGATTAACGGATCCCTTTCAGAATGGCAGGCAGTGGCTAGTGGGGTACCGCAAGGCTCGGTGCTGGGACCGCAGTTATTTATAATATACATCAATGATTTGGATGAAGGGATTCAAAGTAACATTAGCAAATTTGCAGATGACACAAAGCTGGGTGGCAGTGTGAACTGTGAGGAGGATGCAATGAGAATGCAGGTTGACTTGGACAGGTTGGGGGAGTGGGCAGATGCATGGCAGATGAAGTTTAATGCGGATAAATGTGAGGTTATCCACTTGGGTAGCAAAAACAGAAAGGCAGATTACTAACAAAATGGCGTCAAGTTGGGAAAAGGGGAAGTACAACGGGATCTGGGGGTCCTTGTTCATCAGTCTATGAAAGTAAGCATGCAGGTACAGCAGGCAGTGAAGAAAGCGAATGGCATGTTGGCCTTTATAACAAGAGGAGTCGAATATAGGAGCAAAGAGGTCCTTCTGCAGTTGTACTGAGCCCTAGTGAGACCACACCTGGAGTATTGTGTGCAGTTTTGGTCCCTTAATTTGAGGAAGGACATTCTTGCTATTGAGGGAGTGCAGCGTAGGTTTACAAGGTTAATTCCCGGGATGGCGGGACTGTCATATGCTGAGAGAATGGAGCAGCTGGGCTTGTACACTCTGGAGTTCAGAAGGATGAGAGGGTATCTCATTGAAACATATAAGATTGTTAAGGGCTTGGACACGCTAGAGGCAGGAAACATGTTCCCGATGTTGGGGGAGACCAGAACCAGGGGCCACAGTTTAAGAGTAAGCCATTTAGAACGGAGACGTGGAAACACTTTTTCTCACAGAGAGTGGTGAGTCTGTAGAATTCACTGCCTCAGAGGGAGGTGGAGGCATGTTCTCTGGATGCTTTCAAGAAAGAGCTAGATTGGGCTCTTAAAATGAGCAGAGTCAGGGGATATGGGGAGAAGGCAGGAACGGGGTACTGATGGGGATAATCAGCCAAGATCACATTGAATGGTGGTGCTGGCTAGAACGGCCGAAATGCCTACTCCTGCACCAAATGTCTATTGTCTATTGTCTATTGAAAACGTTTTTTTCTCACCTCAGTCTTAAATGGCCTCCCCTTTATTCTAAGACTGTGGCTCCTGGTTCTGGACACGCCCAACATTGGGAACATTTTTCCTGCATCTTGCTTGTCCTGTCCTTTTATATGTTTCTATAAGATACCCCTCATCCTTCTAAACTCCAGTGAAAACAAGCCTAGTATTTTCAATCTTACTTCATATGACAGTCCCGCCATCCCAGGGATCAATCCGGTGAACCTACGCAGCACTGCCTCAATCACAAGGATGTCCTTCCTCACATTAGAAGACCAAAACTGTACACAATACTCCAGATGTGGTCTTACCAGGGCCCTATACAACTGCAGAAGAACCTCCTATACTGAAATCCTCTTGTTATGAAGGCCAACATTCCATTAGCTTTCTTCACTGCCTTCTGTACCTGCACACCAACTTTCAGTGACTGGTGTACAAGGACACCCAGGTCCCGTTGCACCCCCCCCCCCCCCCCTTACCTAACCTAACCCCATTGAGATAATAATCTGCCCCCTTGTTTTTCCCGCCAAAGTGGACAACCTCACATTTATCTATATTATACTGCATCTGCCACGCATCTGCCCACTCGCTCAACCTGTCCAGGTCACCCTGCAACTTCCTAACATCCTCTTCACAGTTCACACTGCCACGCAGCTTTGTGTCATCCGCAAACTTGCTAGTGTTGCTCCTAATTCCCTCTTCCAAATCAATAATATGTATGATAAACAGTTGTGCCCCCAACACCGAGCCTTGCGGCACTCCACTCGCCACTGCCTGCCATTCTGAATAGGACCCGTTCACTCCTACTCTTTGCTTCCTGTCTGCCAACCAATTTTCTATCCATGTCAACACCCTACCCCCAATACCACGGGCTCTAATTTTAGTCACCAGTCTCCCGCGCGGGACCTTATCAAAGGCTTTCTGAAAGTCTAGATACACTACATCCACTGGCCCCCCTTCATCCATTTTACTTGTCACATCCTCAAAAAATCCCAGTAGATTAGTCAATATCTGAAGACGGGTCTTGGCATTCCTTGAAACGTCACCTATTCTTTTTCTCCAGTGATGGCGCTGAGTTATTCCAACTTTTTGGCGAGACCAAGCGCAGGCTCAGAGATTTCTTCTGTCTTACTAAACCTACCTGATCTCCCGGTTGTTAAACACTTTAACTCCCCCTCCCATTCGCACACTGACCTTTCTGTCCTGGGCCTCCTCCACTGTCAGAGTGAGGCCCAGCGCAAATTGGTGGAACAGCACCTCATATTTCACTTGGGCAGCTTACACCCCAGCGGTATGAACATTGACTTCTCTAACTTCAAGTAGCCCTTGCTTTCCCTCTCTCTCCATCCCTCCCCCATCCTTGTTCTCTGACTAGTTCCACTGTCCTCCTGATTAGTTTTACTGTTCTATTCCTCATTGTCACCTTCCCCTCAGCTGACAATGAACCATTCTCCAATTTCCTCGAGCTACGCCCCCTTTGATCTGTGTTTTCACACCTTACTCGCTCTGTCTCCCTCTCCCCTGACTCTCAGTCTGAAGAAGGGTCATGAACCGAAACGTCACCCATTCCTTCTCTCCAGAGATGCTGCCAGTCCCGCTGAGTTACTCCAGCACTTTGTCTCTATCTTCGGTTTAAACCAGCATCTGCAGTTCCTTCCTACATATTCTGACGCAATTTCTTACAGTCATGAGCAGAGCTGTTCCCAAACCAAGCTGTGATGTAGCTGTGAGTATGATATTGCTGCTTTGTGCCAAGACAGACTCTGGGCAGCGGTACCACTTGGAGAAGACCCTCCCACCCCTTCCCCCCCCCCAACGCCATCCTGAGCCGCCGCCCCGCACAACAGCAGCAACAGCGATCCGAGCAGCCGCACCATCACCGCCCGCGTCACTGGTAAAGCGGGTGTAGCCCGGGACTGGGAAAGGGAGAGGAGACAGGGGAGGGAGAGGGGGGGAAGGAGAGGAAAGGCGGGGCAGAGAGGAGGGGAGAGAGGAGAGGTGCGAGGAGAGGGGGGGAGAGGGGGAAGAAGAGGGGGGGCAGGAGGTTCAGGGGAGAGGGGCGGCAGGTGGTTCGGGGGAGCAGGAGCAGCAGATAGGCCGAAGGGCCGGTTTCTGTGCCATTACACGCTATGCTTCTATCACCTGTACAGTGTGGGGCGGGGTGGCTCCAGTGCCCAGCGTGGGTGCAGTTAGTGGTTCCTTCTCCAGTTAAGGTGTAGCCCTGTTTACAGGAATAAACGGCCTGTTGTCCGTACGTCCCCTCTCCTCGTACATGCACATTGCCATTGGCCACTAGTTGTGGAGGGTCACACCGCGTTACTGTAAGACAGAGTTTTCATAAGTTCATAAATGCTAGGAGCAGAATTAGGCCATTCGGCCCATCAAGTCTACTCCGCCAATCAATCATGGCAGATCTATCATTCCCTGTCAACCCCATTCTCCTGCCTTCTCTCCATAACCCCTGACAACCGCACTAATCAAGAATTGGTCTGTCTCTGCCTTTAAAATATCCAATGACTTAGCCTCATCAGCATTCTGTGGCAATGAGTTCCACAGATTAACTATCCTCTTACTAAAGAAATTCCTCCTCACCCCCAATCTAAAAGAGCGCCCTTTAATTCTGAGACTGTGACCTGTGGTCCTAGACTCTCCCACCAGTGGAAACATCCTCTCCACATCCACTCTATCCATGGAATGGAGGATTATGGATCTGATGCGTTGGTTGTCATCACGGTAGACACAAACATTGTGGGTTGCAGACCCTGTACTTGTGCCATGTTCCATTTTAATAGGGCATTGCTTTATGGCGACAACAGGTTTCAAGTAGATGTGAGTGCAAGATTTCCATATGGGAGGGGGCAGTTATAGGGATCAAGTTGCCTGGGGAGGTGGAAGAGCAGCTTCAATGACCATATAAAAGGCATTTTGACAGGTGCTTGGAAGGGAAAGGGCTACGGGCATTAGGCGTGCAGGTGGGGTTAGAGTAGATAGACATCATGGTCGGCACAGAATCGGTGGGCCGAAGGGCCTGTTTCCGCGCTGTATCCATAAAGTCTAATGTCTAGTAGATAGGCATCATGGTGGGGGCGGATGAGATGGGTCGAAGGGCCGGTTTCTGTTCCATTACACGCTTTTCTTCTATCACCTGTACAGTTGAGGGGGGAGCGGCTCCAGTCCCCAGTGTGGGTGCAGTAAATGGTTCCTTCTCCAGTCAAGGTGTAGCCAAGATCACAGGAATAATTGGCCTGTTGTCCGTACGTCAGCTCTCCTCGTGGCCACACATTGCCATTGTCCACTGGTTGTGGATGGCCACACTGTGTTGCTGTAAGACAGAGGGTTCATAAGGTCATAAATGATAGGAGAAGAAATAGGCCATTCGGCCCATCAAGTCTACTCCGCCATTCAATCATGGCAGATCCATCTTTCCCTCTCAACCTCATTCTCCTGCCTTCTCTCCATAACCCCTTACACCCGCACTAATCAAGAATCTGTCTACCTCTGCCATAAAAATATCCAATGACTAGACTAGACTAGACCAGGCTCACTAACCCATTACAGGAAGGATATGGAGGGTTTGGAAAGGGTGCAGAGCAGGTTGATGAGAACGGTGCCTGGATTAGGGGCTGTTAGCGACAGGGAGAGTTTGCACACATCAGCATTGTTTTCACAAATTGCCAAATTATAGTATAATTAGGCCATTCGGCCCATCAAGTCTACTCTCCCATTAAATCATGGCTGATCTCTGCCTCCTAATCCCATTTTCCTGCCTTCTTCCCATAACGCTCGACACCCGTTCTAATCAAGAATTTGTCTATCTCCGCCTTAGAAATATCCACTGCCTTGGCCTCCACAGCCGTCTGTGGCAATGAGTTCCACAGCTTCACCACCCTCTGACTAAATAAATTCCTCCCCATCTCCTTCGCCGGCGACTGTCAGTCATAGCAGGTCACTGAAAAACCGGCGACTGGACCCTCCCTACGACAATGTCTACAACAACCAACCACCTAGTCGACATCAAGCTACGGCAAGCTACCGACAACCGGCGACCCATTAGGACGTCCACCTACGACCACACCTACAACAACCTACGTCCACCCGCGACAAGCTACGACAAGCTACGACCCTGTAGGCGACAACTGAAGACAATTCAGTCTCCGGTACCTGTCGCCGGTTGACGTAGGTAGTCGCCAATGGACTTCACTGAAGTCAGCACCGGCAACAACCTACATCACCTGGCGACAACCTACGACAGCACCTACGTCAGGAGAAGTCAAGCTACGCTCATTGGCGTCAAGCCCACTGTTGTCGAAAATGTTTGAACATTTCAAAATCCAGCGGCGACCAGAAAGACGCTACGACTCTTTGGGTGAATGAGGAGACGACTCACGACCATACAGGCGACACCCGGCGTCCATGTGGTGACAGCCTAGTCGCCTGTAGTCACCTAAAAAATCGCCTAAGTGGGACAGGCCCTTTAGTTTCAATGAGGTCCCCCCTCAGCCTACTAAGCTTCAGCAATTACAGGCCCAGTGCTGACAAACGCTCATCATATGCTAACCCACTCAATCCTGGAATCATTCTTGTAAACCTCCTCTGGACCCTCTCCAGAACCAGCACATCCTTCCTCAGATATGGGGCCCAAATTTGCTCACAGTGCTCCAAATGTGGCCTGACCAGCGCCTCAGCATTACATCCCTGTTTTTGGCCGGGGGGGCTCGGTGGGCCGAAGGTCCTGTTTCCGCTCTGTGTCTCCAAGGTCTAATGTCTAGTAGATAGGCATCATGGTTGGGGCGGACGAGATGGGCCGAAGGGCCTGTTTCTGTGCCATTACAGACTAAGCTTCTAAAGTCAATGTCAATGTCAAAGTCAATTTTATTCGTCACATGCAACCGAAGGGGCAGTGAAATGAATTTGTCAGCAGCGATACACTTAAAAAGAACACACAATACACAATAGAATCCAACACAAACATCCACCACAACATTCTTCACTGTGCTGGAAGGCAACAAAGTTCAGTCAGTCCTCCTCATTTGTTCATCCGTGGTCGGGGCCATAAACTCTTCGTAGTCGCTGCTACGGACGGTCGGATGTACAGACGCTCTCGTCGGGATGATCAAATCTCCGACGTCGGGACGGTCGAACACACTCCGCGGCTTGGAGCGCCCGAATCGGCTCTTTCCTACCGGAGACCGCGGCTTCAGGATGTTATAGACCGCAGGCCGGCGGTCGGAGCTCTTCTCCGGCGATCCCCGGCGAGGGAACCCAAACTCCGGATGGTAAGTCCACGTGACGCCCACGGCTAGAAGCTCCACAGACCACAGCCCCAAGATGCCAAAGTCACCAGGCCAGCGATCAGACCACTCCTCTCTGGCGATCCCCGGCAAAGGTTCGCCCGCTCCGCGATGGAAATGTCCACACTGCACCCGTTGCTGAAGCTCCAGGCACGACTCCGGGAAAGGACGCTCCAATCCAAGCTGTTAGGCCGCGAGAGGGGAGGCGACATGGAAAAAGTCGCCTCTCCATCGAGGAGGCGACCGAAAGCGGTTCCACCCCCCCCACCGACCCCACCAACCCCCACACAAGACACACCAAGAGACACCTAAAGCAAAAGGTAGCAAAAGGATTTGAGTATAGGAGCAGGGAGGTTCTACTGCAGTTGTACAGGGTGTTGGTGAGACCACACCTGGAGTATTGCGTACAGTTTTGGTCTCCTAATCTGAGGAAGGACATTCTTGCCATAGAGGGAGTACAGAGAAGGTTCACCAGACTGATTCCTGGGATGTCAGGACTTTCATATGAGGAAAGACTGGATAGACTCGGCTTGAACTCACTGGAATTTAGAAGACTGAGGGGGGATCTTATAGAAACTTACAAAATTCTTAAGGGGTTAGACAGGGTAGATGCAGGAAGATTGTTCCCGATGTTGGGGAAGTCACGAACAAGGGGTCACAGTTTAAGGATAAAGGGGAAATCTTTTAGGACTGAGATGAGAAAAACATTTTTTACACAGACAGTGGTGAATCGCTGGAATTCTCTGCCACAGAAGGTAGTTGAGGCCAGTTCATTGGCTATATTTAAGAGGGAGTTAGATGTGGCCCTTGTGGCAAAAGGGATCAGGGGGTATGGAGAGAAAGCAGGTAAAGGATACTGAGTTGGATGATCAGCCATGATCATATTGAATGGCGGTGCAGGCTCAAAGGGCCGAATGGCCTACTCCTGCACTTATTTTCTATGTTTCTATGTTTCTAAACTAACATTTAGACAAACCAAAAAAAACAAAAAAGTCGATATAACGAACATGCTGCTGGCAGGGCAGCCGACTCGCAGCGCCCCCACCGATCTATCACCTGTACAGTTGGGGGCGGGGTGGCTCCAGTGCCCAGTGTGAGTGCAGTTAATGGTTCCTTCTCCAGTCAAGGTGTAGCCCCGATCACAGGAATAATCGGCCCATTGTCCATACGTCTCCTCTCCTCGCACCCACACAATGCCATTGTCCACTGGTTGTGGAAGGCCACACCACGTTACTGTAAGACAGAGGGTTCATAAGGTCATAAATGATAGGAGAAGAATTAGGCCATTCGGCCCATCAAGTCTACTCCGCCATTCAATCACGGCTGATCTATCTCTCCCTCTCAACCCCATTCTCCTGCCTTCTCTCCATAACCCCTGACACCCGCACTAATCAAGAATCTGTCTACCTCCGCCTTAGAAATATCCACTGCCTTGGCCTCCACAGCCATCTGTGGCAATGAGTTCCACAGCTTCACCACCCTCTGACTAACGAAATTCCTCTACGACAACCTACCACCTAGTCGACATCAAGCTACCGCAAGCTACCGACAACCGGCGACCCATTAGGACGTCCACCTACGACCACACCTACAACAACCTACGTCCACCCGCGACAAGCTACGACCCTATTGGCGACAATTGAAGACAATTCAGTCGCCGGTACCTGTCGCCGGTTGACGTAGGTAGTCACCAATGGACTTCACTGAAGTCAGCACCGGCGACAACCTACGTCACCTGGCGACAACCTACGGCAGCACCTACGTCAGGAGAAGTCAAGCTACGCTCATTGGCGTCAAGCCAACTGTTGCCGAAAATGTTTGAACATTTCAAAATCCAGCGGCGACCAGAAAGACGGTGCGACTCTTTGGGTGAATGAGGAGACGACTCACGACCATACAGGTGACACCCCGGCATCCATGTGGCGACAGCCTAGTCACCTGTAGTCGCCTAAAAAATCGCCTAAGTGGGACAGGCCCTTTAGTTTCAATGAGGTCCCCCCTCAACCTTCTAAACTTCAGCGATTACAGGCCCAGTGCCGACAAACACTCATCATATGCTAACCCACTCAATCCTGGAATCATTCTTGTAAACCTCCTCTGGACCCTCTCCAGAACCAGCACATCCTTCCTCAGATATGGGGCCCAAATTTGCTCACAGTGCTCCAAATGCAGCCTGACCAGCGCCTCAGCATTACATCCCTGTTTTTGGCTGGGGGAACTCGGTGGGCCGAAGGGCCTGTTTCCGCTCTGTGTCTCCAAGGTCTAATGTCTAGTAGATAGGCATCATGGTTGGGGCGGACGAGATGGGCCGAAGGGCCTGTTTCTGTGCCATTACACGCTATGCTTCTAAAGTCAATGTCAATGTCAATGTCAATTTTATTCATCACATAGAAACATAGAAAATAGGTGCAAGAAGAGGCCATTTGGCCCTTCAAGCCACCACCACCATTCATTGTGATCATGGCTGATCATCCCCAATCAATAACCCATGCCTGACCCCGCCTCTCCGCATATCCCTTGATCCCACTAGCCCCTATTGCTCTATCTAACTCTCTCTTAAATCCATCCAGTGATTTGGCCTCCACTGCCCTCTGTGGCAGGGAATTCCACAAATTCACAACTCTCTGGGTGAAAAAGTTTTTTCTCACCTCAGTCTTAAATGGCCTCCCCTTTATTCTCAGACTGTGGCCCCTGGTTCTGGACTCGCCCAACATTGGGAACATTTTTCCTGTATCTAGCTTGTCCAGTCCTTTCATAATGTTATATGTTTCTATAAGATCGCCCTCATCCTTCTAAACTCCAGTGAATACAAGCCTAGTCGTTTCAATCATTCCTCATATGACAGTCCCGCCATCCCAGGGATCATTCTCGTGAACCTACAATCCACTGCCTCAATCACAAGGATGTCCTTCCTCAAATTAGGAGACCAAAACTGTACACAATACTCCAGATGTGGTCCTACCAGAGTCCTATACAACTGCTGAAGAACCTCTTTACTCCTATACTGAAATCCTCTTGTTATGAAGGCCAACATTCCATTCACTTTCTTCACTGCCTGCTGTACCTTCACGCCAACTTTCAGTGACTGGTGTACAAGGACACCCAGGTCTCGCTGCATTTCCCCCTTACCTAACCTAACCCCATTGAGATAATAATCTGCCCCCTTGTTTTTCCCATCAAAGTGGATAACCTCACATTTATCTATATTGTACTGCATCTGCCACGCCTCTGCCCACTCACTCAACCTGTCTAGGTCACCCTGCAACCTCCTAACATCCTCTCAACAGTTCACACTGCCACCCAGCTTTGTGTCATCCGCAAACTTGCTAGTGTTGCTCCTAATTCCTTCTTCCAAATCATTAATATACATGGTAAGCAGCTGTGGTCCCAAACTCCAAGCCTTGCGGCACTCCACTCGCCACTGCCTCCCATTCTGAAAAGGACCCATTCACTCCTACTCTTTGCTTCCTATAGATGTGTATAAATTCATGAGCGGAATAGATTTGGTAAACGCACAGAGTCTTTTAACTGGAATTGATAATCAGAAGATATGGGTTTAAGGTGAGTGTGGAAAAATTTAATAGGAACTTGAGAGGAACCTTTTTTACACAAAAGGTGGTGGGTGTATGGAACCATATAGCCATATAACCATATAACCATAACAGCACAGAAACAGGCCATCTCGGCCCTTCAAGTCCGTGCCGAACATTTAAATTTTTTTTTTTTTTATACTTCCCCCAAGTCCCATCTACCTGCACTCAGACCATAACCCTCCATTCCTTTCCCGTCCATATACCCATCCAATCTATTTTTAAAGGATAACATCGAACCTGCCTCCACCACTTCCACTGGAAGCTCATTCCACACAGCTACCACTCTCTGAGTAAAGAAGTTCCCCCTAATGTTTCCCCTAAACTTCAGTCCCTTAATTCTCAAGTCATGTCCCCTTGTTTGAATCTTCCCTACTCTCAATGGGAAAAGCTTATCCACATCCACTCTGTCTAACCCGCTCATAATTTTAAAGACCTCTATCAAGTCCCCTCTTAACCTTCTGCGCTCCAAAGAATAAAGACCTAACTTGTTCAACCTTTCTCTGTAACTTAGTTGCTGAAACCCAGGCAACATTCTAGTAAATCTCCTCTGTACTCTCTCTATTTTGTTGACATCCTTCCTATAATTAGGCGACCAAAATTGTACTCCATACTCCAGAATTGGCCTCACCAATGCCTTGTACAATTTTAACATTACATCCCAACTTCTATATTCAATGCTCTGATTTATAAAGGCCAGCACACCAAAAGCTTTCTTTACCACCCTATCTACATGAGATTCCACCTTCAGGGAACTATGCACAGTTATTCCTAGATCCCTCTGTTCAACTGCATTCCTCAATTCGCTACCATTTACCGTGTACGTCCTATTTTGATTTGTCCTGCCGAGATGTAGCACCTCACATTTGTCAGCATTAAACTCCATCTGCCATCTTTCAGCCCACTCTTCCAAATGGCATAAATCTCTCTGTAGACTTTGAAAATCTACTTCATTATCCACAACACCACCTATCTTAGTATCATCTGCATACTTACTAATCCAATTTTCCACACCTTCATCCAGATCATTGATGTACATGACAAACAACAGTGGACCCAACACAGACCCCTGAGGCACCCCACTAGTCACCGGCCTCCAACCTGACAAACAGCCATCCACCATTACTCTCTGGCATCTCCCATTCAGCCACTGTTGAATCCATCTTGCTACTCCACCATTAATACCCAACAATTGAATCTTCTTAACCAACCTTCCATGAGGAACCTTGTCAAAGGCCTTACTGAAGTCCATATAGACAACATCCACTGCTTTACCCTCATCAATTTCCCTAGTAACCTCTTCGAAAAATTCAAGAAGATTAGTCAAGCATGACCTTCCTGGCACAAATCCATGTTGACTGTTCCTAATCAGACCCTGCTTATCCAGATGCTTATATATATTATCTTTAAGTATCCTTTCCATTAATTTGCCCACCACTGACGTCAAACTAACAGGTCTATAATTGCTAGGTTTACTCTTCAAACCCTTTTTAAACAACGGAACAACATGCGCAGTACGCCAATCCTCCGGCACTATTCCCGTTTCTGTCATAGCCCCTGCTATTTCTACACTAACTTCCCTCAATGTCCTAGGGAATATCCTGTCAGGACCTGGAGACTTATCCGTTTTCATATTTTTCAAAAGTGTCCGCACCTCCTCTTCTTCGAATCTCACAGTTTCCATTGCTACTCTGCTCGTTTCCCTTACCTCACATAATTCCATATCCTTCTCCTTCGTGAATACCGAAGAAAAGAAATTGTTCAATATCTCCCCCATCTCTTTTGGCTCTGCAGATAGCTGTCCACTCTGACTCTCTAATGGACCGATTTTATTCCTTGTTATCCTTTTGCTATTAATATAGCTGTAGAAACCCTTTGGATTTACTTTCACCTTACTTGCCAAAGCAACCTCATATCTTCTTTTAGCTTTTCTAATTTCTTTCTTAATATTCTTTTTACATTCTTTATACTCCTCAAGCACCTCATTTACTCCATGCTGCCTATAATTATTGTAGATCTCTCTCTTTTTCTGAACCAAGTGTCCAATTTCCCTTGAAAACCATGGCTCTTTCCATTTTTTACTATTTCCTTTCAACCGAACAGGGACATAAAGATTCTGTACTCTTAAAATTTCACCCTTAAATGTCCTCCATTTTTCTTCTACATCCTTCCCATAAAACAAAATGTCCCAATTCACTCCTTTTAAATCCTTTCGCATCTCCTCAAAGTTAGCCTTTCTCCAAACAAAAATCTCAACCCTACGTCCAGTTCTGACCCTCTCCATAATTATATTGAAACTAATGGTATTGTGATCACTGGACCCGAAGTGCTCCCCGACGCATACCTCCGCCACCTGCCCGGTCTCATTTCCTAACAGGAGGTCCAGCACTGCCCCGTCTCTAGTAGGTACCTCTATGTATTGCTGCAAAAAACTATCTTGCACACATTTTACAAACTCCAAACCATCCAGCCCTTTTACAGAATGTGTTTCCCAGTCTATGTGTGGAAAATTGAAATCTCCCACAATCACTACCTTGTGCTTACTACTAATATCTGCTATCTCCTTACATATTTGCTCTTCCAATTCTCGCTCCCCATTTGGCGGTCTATAATACACCCCTATAAGTGTTGCTACACCTTTCCCATTTCTCAGTTCCACCCAAATAGCCTCCCTAGACGAGCCCTCTAATCTATCCTGCCAAAGCACTGCTGTAATACCTTCCTTGACAAGCAATGCAACACCCCCACCTCTTGCCCCTCCAATTCTATCACCCCTGAAGCAACGAAATCCTGGAATATTTATTTGCCAATCACAGCCCTCCTGCAACCATGTTTCACTGATCACCTCAACATCATACTTCCAGGTGTCAATCCAGGCTCTAAGCTCATCCACCTTTCTTACAATGCTCCTAGCATTAAAATATACACATTTAAGAAACCCACCACCACTTATTCTCTGTTTATTATCTTTTTCTTCTTTCTCTCCTACATTTTGGGTCCGAGTGCTTCCCTTCTCTGCCTCCTGCCTCCCACATTTTCCACTAGCTTTCTCTATTTGAGTCCCTCCCCCCAACCGTTCTAGTTTAAAGTCTCCCCAGTAGCCTTTGCAAATCTCCCCGCCAGGATATTGGTCCCCCTCGGGTTCAAGTGCAACCCGTCCTTTCTGTACAGGTCACTCCTTCCCCAAAAGAAGTCCCAATGATCCAGAAATTTGAATCCCTGCCCGCTGCACCAGTTCCTCAGCCACGCATTTATCCTCCACCTCACTCCATTCCTACTCTCACCGTCACGTGGCACAGGTAGTAATCCTGAGATTGTTACCTTTGTAGACCTTCTCCTTAACTCTCCTCCCAACTCCTTAAATTCTCCTTTCAAGACCTCTTCTCTTTTTCTACCTATGTCATTGGTACCTATATGTACCACAACCTCAGGCTCCTCTCCCTCCGATTTCAGGATATCTTGGACGCGTTCAGACACATCCCTGACCCTGGCACCAGGGAGGCAAACTACCATTCGGGTCTCCTGACTGCGTCCACAGAATCGCCTATCCGACCCCCTAACCATAGAGTCCCCTATTACTATTGCCCTCCTCTTCTTTTCCCCACCCTTCTGAGCAATAGGGCTGGTCTCTGTGCCGGAGGCCCGGCCGCTGTTGCTACCCGCAGGAAGGCTGTCCCCCTCAACAGTACTCAAACAGGAGTACTTATTTTCAAGGTGTACAGCCACCAGGGTACTCACTAGTCCCTGCCTCTGCCCCTTGACCTTCCTAACCGTGACCCACTTGTCTGCCTCCCGTGGTCTTGGAGTGGCCACCTCCCTATAACTCTTTTCTATGACCTCCTCACTCTCCCTGATCAGACAGAGGTCAGAACGAGCTGCCAGAGGAGGTAGTTTAAGCAGGTAGAATTGCAACATTTAAGGAACAGTTAGGTACATGGATAGGACAGGTTTAGACGAATATGTGTCAAACGCAGGCAGGTGGGACTAGTGTAGATGGGACATGTTGGCCGGTGTGGACAAGTTGGGCCGAAGGGCCTGTTTCCACGCTGTTTCACTCTGTGTGGAACAAAGAAGTATTGCTCGAGAGAGAAACGACATTGTGAAAAGGTGAATCGGGCAAATCTCGCCCTACTGACCATCAAGAGAATTCTGCCGTTATCATTAAAAACAGCTGGGCAGAACTGTGAGAAAGTGGGATGACAGAACTAGTGTGAACGGGCGATCGATGGTCGGTACGGACTCGGTGGGGCCGAAGGGCCTGTTTCCATTCTGTATCTCTAAACCCAACTAGTGTGCGAACGGGGCGATGGCAGGTCGGTACGGACTCGGTGGGGCCGAAGGGCCTGTTTCCATGCAGAGTAAAATGCACAGTAACGTATAGTAATGCAGACTAATGCAGAGTGACATTTTTGGTTGTAATTTATAAACTTAGAGAATGTTTGTCAAGTTTTTAAGAACCCTCTCCACCATCAGGAATGTTTTATTTTAAATCACATTTATTCTCTGGCAGCAGCTGTTCCTCCTCCCTCAAATTTGGTTTGAGTCAATCTTCAAATGTATATGTTGAACAAAAATTCTAAGCAACTAAATATCTTTAGTTTCAGTGGCGCAGCGGGTAGAGCTGCTGCCTCACAGCGCCACAGAGCCGGCTTGCTGTCTGCCAACCAATTTTCTATCCATGTCAACAACCTACCCCCAATACCATGTGCTCTAATTTTAGTCACCAGTCTCCTGTGCGGGACCTTATCAAAGGCTTTCTGAAAGTCTAGACACACTACATCCACTGGCTCCCCTTCATCCATTTTACTTGTTACATCCTCAAAAGATTCCAGAAGATTAGTCAATATCTGAAGAAGGGTCTTGGCATTCCTTGAAACGTCACCTATTCCTTTTCTCCAGTGATGGCGCTGAGTTACTCCAGCTTTTTGGCGAGACCAAGCGCAGCCTCAGAGATCTCCTCAGTCTTTCTAAACCTACCTGATCTCCCGGTTGCTAAACACTTTAACTCCCCCTCCCATTCGGACGACAGATGGCGCAATGGGCTAAGTGTTCGGCTGGCAACCGGAAGGTAGCTGGTTCGAATCCCGCTTGGAGTGCATACTGTCGTTGTGTCCTTGGGCAAGACACTTCACCCACCTTTGCCTGCGTGTGAATGTGTGTGAATGTGTGTGAATGTGTGTGAATGTGTGTGAGTCGGAGGGGCTGTAGGCGCAGATTAGCAGCCATGCTTCCATCAGTCTGCCCCAGGGCAGCTGTGGCTACAGAAGTAGCTCACCACCACCGAGTGTGACTGAGGAGTGAATGAATAATGCGATGTAAAGCGCCTTGAGTATTAGAAAGTCGCTATATAAATCCCATCCATTATTATTATTATTATTATTCCCACACTGATCTTTCTGTCCTGGGCCTCCTCCATTGTCAGAGTGAGGCCCAGCGTAAATTGGAGGAACAGCACCTCATATTACACTTGGCCAGCTTACACCCCAGCGGTATGAACATTGACTTCTCTAACTTCAAGTAGCCCTTGCTTTCCCTCCATCCCTCCCCCATCCTTGTTCTCCGACTAGTTTCACTGTCCTCCTGATTAGTTTTACTGTTGTATTCCTCGTTGTCAGCTTCCCCTCAGCTGACAATGAACCATTCTCCAATTTCCTCGAGCTACGCCCCCTTTGATCTGTGTTTTCACACCCTACTCGCTCTGTCTCCCTCTCCCCTGACTCTCAGTCTGAAGAAGGGTCTCGACCCGAAACGTCACCCATTCCTTCTCTCCAGCGATGCTGCCTGTCCCGCTGAGTTACTCCAGCATTTTGTTTCTATCTTCGGTTTAAACCAGCATCTGCAGTTTCTTCCTACATATTCTGACGCAATATCTTACAGTCATGAGCAGAGCTGTTCCCAAACCAAGCTGTGATGTAGCTGTGAGAATGACATTGCTGCTTTGTGCCAAGACAGACTCTGGGCAGCGGTGCCCCACCCCACCACCCCACCCCTTCCCCTCCCCCCCTTCCCCACTTATAACCATAACGGCACGGAAACAGACCATCTCGGCCCTTCAAGTCCGTGCTTATCTTCAGCAGGCAGCAGGGTTGGGGGGGGGGGCGGTCATGTGGAGATCACAGTCCCATCTCACCGGCCCTGTAACCGCACCCTCCCCGTGTCTGTGCGCCAGAGATCCTTACCACCCTCCCCCCCCCGTCCCACCAGAGGACCAGTCCCATCTCCAGACCACTCACACTGTCACAGTGCGGGGGGGGGGGGGGACATGACGGCACCGCCGTCGAGAGGAGATGAGGCGGGAACACAAACAACATTGACCAGACTTGGACAGCGGGGAACGGGGAGAGGGGGGGGGGGGTAGAGTGGAGGGGCGTCTCACCGTCGCCCCGCACAACAGCAGCAACAGCCGCTCCATCACCGCCCGCGTCACTGGTAAAGCGGGTGTAGCCCGGGACTGGGAGAGGAGAGAGTGGGAGGGGGGGGGGCGGCAGATGGGCCGAAGGGCCGGTTTCTGTGCCATTACACGCTATGCTTCTATCACCTGTACAGTTGGGGGCGGGGAGGCTCCAGTGCCCAGTGTGGGTGCAGTTAATGGTTCCTTCTCCAGTCAAGGTGTAGCCCAGATCACAGGAATAATCGGCCAGTTCTCCATACGTCCCCTCTCCTCGCGGCCACACAATGCCATTGTCCACAGGTTGTAGAGGGTCACACAATATTACTGTAAGACAGAGAGACAAACCTGTCACACCTGTGGTAAAAGGCCAGTATTCCTCCTTGCCACCTTCCCCTCAGCTAACAATGAACCATTCTACATTTCCCTTGAGCTTCGCCCCCTTTGATCTGTCACCCCCCGTCATCCCCCCCCCCCCCGGTCACCCCCTCCCCTCCCCCCGTCACCCCCTTCCCCCGGTCCAGGTGACAGGAATGTCCAGTGGTCACTCACTGCGACACCAAGGGTCGAGGTTGGTCCATCCCTCGTACGTGCAGAGTATCCGTGAACTGCCAATCAGCTCGTAGCTGGAAGAACCAACAGGTGGACACAGAAATGTCCCGTTTATATAAAAATATATTCACTGAGTCACACAGCACGGAAACAGGCCCTTCAGCCCAACCCTTCCATGCCGACCAACATGTCCCATCTACACTAGTCCCATTTGCCCACATTTGGCCCAAATCCATCCAACCCACTCCTATCTATGTACCTGTCCACATGTCTTTCACATGTTGTGATAGTCCCTGCCTCTACTGCCATGTTGTATGAAGGGCCAATCCCATGTGAAGAGTCTGTACTGTAACATGGTGTGCTGGTGAATTATTGCTTACCCTTTATTGCAGCAGTAATGGACCCATTTGCCCAGGGTGTAGTCGTCCCCAGTGTGGTTCCCGTTCTCTAGTGTTAGTGGTTCACCACAACCTTCAGCTGCAGAAAACACAAACACACACACCACATTCACTTCACCCACACTCATGTCATTAGTTGCTACTCCATTCCCATTTTAACTCTTG